>ML663573.1:13399689-13540135 GCA_007570785.1 Antilocapra americana
GCAGGTGACCCTAGGGAACTGGTTAGCCGATGGCAGGTGACCCCGGGGAACTGGCTGGCCGAGGGCAGCTGACCCCGGGAACTGGCTGGCCAATGCAGGTGTTCAGCTCTGATACGTGGAGTGAGCAAGTGGGAAGTGAGGGTGCTGGTGGTCACCCCGGCCTGTTAAGAAGAGACAGAACGCTTCCTGCTTCTCCAGTTCCCCGGAGGTCAGTGTCCCAGTGGCCATGACTTCCTGAGACATTTACAAGGTGAGCTACAAACGCCAAACAAAGCTCAAACCCTTTGGGTTGCTTGGGTGTATAATTGTGGTGACATCCCTTATGCTGCGTTGCAAATGGCAATGACTTGTCGGCTAATGAACTGACAATTTCTTTTCATGCTGTTTGTCACTACAGGCCACTATATGCCCCCTTCGGTTGGTGAAATTATCTAAGACATTAGAGTTGTCCATCTGTTATTAAATTCTAGACATCTGTAATATATCATCACCCAATGATTACAGTTATTTTAATATTTTTAGGATGACTTGAGCCTTAATATTTATTAAAATATGATTATTGATTAGTAGCTTAGATTTCTTTAGAATTTACAGAAAAGTATGATGACAAAAAATCACCTTGGATCCTAGAACTGAATGAAAATCTCTAAGAATTTTGGGATTTTTTTTTTCCCTGTAAATCTGGTTTGTCTGTGGGGAGGGAAGTAAGCTATGCTAAAATTTGGGGTCAGCTTTTCCCCCTAAGGTTAATGCTTAATTTTTCTCCAGACACCCCAAAAGGAAATTTACAGTTATGACCTTGATCAAAGGATTTTCCTAGCTCCACATTTGCCTCTGAGTAGTTGCCACTGAAGCAACACATGCAGATTGGGAAAGACCAACAATTACAGAAACATAGAGGTGAACTCTATTTGACTCTTCCGTGCTTGTTCAAGGAGGGAACCGGGACACGGGCAGAGGTTGCATCGTGCTGGTTTTTAGATGCAGGCATCTCCTCTGCTGTTCCAGAACCTTCCCTAGGGACCCTACGTGCCTCGAGAGGATGTCTGCACCCACTCTGCAGTGTCAGCCTGCCTTCCTTATCTGCCCCAGGTCTGCTGGTGGGCGGGGGAGATAACCCTGGCCTCACACAGATGTCTACACATCCACTGTGGCCGGAAGGAGTGAAAAGCCTTAATCAGGGGCTGAGTTGTTGGGGGGTGTCGGCTCACCTCCACAGGAGAACTTTTGCCCCCAAAAACAGACTGAAAACCCAGGTTTCCACTTACAATCCCCTCTGCCCCACCGCTGCCTTCACCTTATCAACACCATCAACAAGATGCAAAGTACTTCTGTGAAGGCTTTATCAAGTGCCTCAGGATTCAAGGCGGAGGCAAGGAAAATTTTGATGAAAAAGACAGTCAAACAGGAAAAAAAAAATCACCCTTATTCCAAGGCTTCAAACCCTCAGGGGGATCCATGTCGTCCTGGATGAGCAGATCCAAGCAGGGTCACACAAGGCCAGACAGAGGGGAGAAGCCAGCTCGGGCTCCTGTGTCAAAGCTCCAGGCCGAGAGCAGGTTCCGTGACTCCGCTGGGGGCCGCCTGCCACATGGCAATCTCTTGGCGGGCCCCTCTCTCCAGGAACTCCGGAAAAGAGACGGGTAGTTAATGCCGACCAGTGTGCATCCAAGAGTTCCGCGCACACCCACAGCGCTTTGAAAATTTCCTTTTCAGAGGACTAAGTGTGAGTCATCCCCTTATTTAATTCATTTAATGTGGAGGTATCTGACAAAAGAATGGATTGTCTCTCAAATTACTAGTAACCAACACCAAGTAGACGCAACACACACGCCCCATGCCGTGGTCCCTGCTTGGTCCACCCGGCCTCACCCTCCACCGCCAGACTCGTCTCCCACCTGGAACGCTGCCCGGCCTCACGTCCTGCCCGGTGCCCCCAGAGAGGGCTCCCTCCTCTGCTCCAAGAGCAGGGCACCTGACGGAGCAGTCGCTTCTCTTTATTTGTGAAGTTCCACTGAATCGGGGGCTCACTGAACAACGCCACTGTCTGAAAAGGGCATCTGGTTCACTCCAAAGCAATGAAAAAACAGGAAGACCAGGGAAGGAACCCAGACAGCCCTTTCGGGGGCAGAAACCACTCTAAACAAGCCACCCTGCTGTCCCTTGTAGGGTGAGTGCTGGTCCAAAGAATCCTTCCTGCTTTGGAATTTTAACCTCCTCTGTCTTCTGTTTAGATTGCTTCTTATAATCCTCTTGTCAATGCAGGAGACACGGGTTCAGTTCCTGGTCCAGGAAGATTCCACATGTCTCTGGACAACTTAGCCCGTGTGCCACAGCTACTGAGTCTGTGCTCTGGAGCCGGGAGCCACAACCACCAAGGCCCACACACCACGGGCCCTGCTCCCCGACAAGAGAAGCCACTGCAGTGGGAAGCCCGCGCCCCGCAGCTGGAGAGCAGCATTTCCCCCACCCCCCGCCCCACTCCCATCTGAACTAGAGAAACGACCGAGCAGCCACGAAGACCCAGCATGGCCAAAACGAAATCAATAAAGAGCTTCTTGTAAAATCAAATGAAGAGTGAAACCATAATAGAAAAAGAAGAAATTCAATCAGCAGGGTCAAGCTGGAGGCCGCACGTAGGCTTATCAGGTGAAACAGGTTAAGGCCGGCCGGCTCTGTGCCCATCAGCACCTCCCCGAGGGGCCTGGTAGAATATTACATTTCCTATCAAAGTCATGAGCGGCACCTGCTCACGGTCCGACAGCTAAACCTGCGTTAGACTTTTAAACAGGAGAGCCCCATGATGCTCTCAGTTGGGGTAATAATCTAATGTTAGGTTCTGGAAAGTCTTATCAAAAGTGCACGTGGAAAGGGAGGGGGAGAGAAGGGATAGGCAGACTTGTCCCTCACACTGTCTGGGACTTTCTCCACTCTCCCGGGGTGCCTAGGGATGCTTTGTGAGCTCTGATTTGCGGGTTCTGTCCTCAGTGGGCTTCCTGGGTGGCGCAGTGGTAAACAACCCGCTTGCCGATGCAGGAGACGTGGGTATGGTCTCTGGGTCGGGAAGGCCCCCTGGAGAAGGGCATGGCAACCCACTCCAGTATCCTCGCCTGGAGGATCTCATGGACAGAGGAGGCTGGCGGGCTACAGTGCATGAGGGCGCAACTGAATATGACTTAGCGACTAAACAACAGTCCTCAGCATAGGAAGGAATTCCTGCTCACCATACCTGGGGTGGATGTGAAAACTCAGCCAACCGTTTTCACCCACTTAGGGGCGAGGAGCCCCAGAGGGGCCCAGGCCACACAGAAAGCCCCTCCTGGGCTCCCAGGAGCCTCAACTTCGGACGTGGTCCAGGCCTGACAGAAACAGCCTCCTTGAAGAGCTCCTGGGTCCTGTCTGCGGCTCTTGCAGGTCACACCTTGCGGGCCTGGCCACTGACTGCTGAGCGAACGGCTCACAAAGGGCCCTGCACCTCCGTCTGTCAGGACCCAGAACCCCAGGACCCCATCTGCCACCCACCAGGCTCCTTTTCTTTGCCTTCACTCTTTTCTACAAGTGAGGAGAATCACTGCTGCTCAGTGTGGCTGGTCTAAACGCGGAGCGTGATAAGGTGTGAACAATGAGCCCGATTTTCCAGCAGACACGCTCTTCCCCGTGCATCCCTGGGCTTCCCTATAAAGCCGAATGAAGGTTTTGCTAAGAATCATCAGCTGAAAGTGAAAAGTGAAAGTTGCTCAGTCGTGTCTGACTCTCTGAGACCACACGGACTGTAGCCAGCCAGGCCTCTCTGTCCATGGGACTCCCCAGACAAGGATACTGGAGTGGGTTGCTGTTCCCTTCTCCAGGGGATCTTCCTGACCCGGGGATCAAAACTGGGTCCTCTGTATGGCAGGCAGATTCTTTACCATCTGAGCCACCAGGGAATTCTTTTCTTGAACAGGTTATAAAATAGACTGAGAAAAGGTTATGAAGAAAGTATGAAAGGCCAATTTCCTGCCTCTACAATACATCTCATTTTCTGAGTTTACTGATATTAGGATGCGTTTGAAATGGTACAGACACCTGTCTAGTCACTAGGCTGAAATAATTGGAACCATCTTGAGATTTTATATAGCCAGAGATCAGCGATCATTCACTTTTCATTCTACCTACACAATTTTTATGTCTAAGAAGGAAATCTAATTCATACAAGATGATGGGATTGAGGACCTTTTTTTCAACCAAATTCTTCAGGTTGTGCTGTTAATAAAAACACAGTGAGACCCAGAGAGGAAAACCCCAAGTATGTGAAAAGTAAAACACTGGCATTCAGTGACAAGCATTGTTTATGTCGCAGCCAAACGCAGGACTGGCCACTCACGGCCCCAGCTTCCTCTGCTCCGAGATCACAGATCCTGGAACACAGAGGCTTCGCAGGGCCCCTGGGCCCCCGTCCCACAGTGAGTCACCGAGAAGACGTCACTTCTTAGAGCAGCTCCCGAACCGCATGGTTCTGGGGGCCCAGCCCCTCGACAGGGCCGGGGAAGCAGGACTCCTGGCGTCCCACGTGCCGACAGCCGTGTTCTGTCCGGTATGAACAGAGCGCGGTTTGATGCAGCCGCGTGAATTAGATGCGCGCAGTCTGCACCCAGGCTCCTGTGCCTGTTTGGAACCCACAGGGGTCGGGCCATCACACCTGCCGAGCCCGTGGAGAATCGATAGGCTGGACAATGAGAGCTGTCCCCTTCTGGGGGCAGAGGTCCAGTTATTATTGCTGGGAGACACAAAACATCCATAAGCCCATCTTACAACAACCCTTATCCCTAATGTCAGTATTTCAACCAGACAGCTGCTCAAAATATTACAAGAAACCTACCTCCATCTAAATTCATTTTAGGCCAGATTTCTAGACAAGCTTCCCATGGACCCTGAACTCTACACAGTGGAATCCTGAAGCTGGCCGGCCGCCAGCCCGCTGGCCCCCGGGTGGACAGCGCTGGCAGCCCAGCGTCACAGCCCTGCCCACCTCTGATGTCTCATTTGCCCGTTGTGAAGGCACAGAAAGGAGATTTCAAGGAAGTGCTGTGCGTAAGGTCACATGCATCACCTACCCAGTGGCCTCGGATTCAGAATAAAACTCAGTCTGTCTTCCTGGAAAGCTGGGTGACATTCCCCATGTGACGCGCAAGACAGACCCCTGCTGAACGAAGACGTTATTACAGCACTCGGAGCAGCTCTGGGTCTCACCCAGAACATCAGAGAATTCAAACCGTACTGCGGGAGGGGTTTCTGCTCTTCCAAAAGCACACTGCGGCAGGCTCTGCTGGCCTTCGGGCAGCATAAAATACCCCCCAAAGGGAAAAGCACTTCACGTTGAACGTTTCTTAAAAATGTAACTGATCTCCGCGTGGAGAGAGCCAAGCCAAGCTTGCGTCACTCACCTCGGCCGCCGCAGCTGTCTTGGTCTCAAGCGAGGGCGGGTCACCCTTGTCCTGTGGGGCAGAGAGTGGAGAAAAGTCCTTTAAGTCACAAGACGCCCAGCGTGGTCGCTGCTCAGGGAGGACGGCGCCACGGACACTCACCAAGGCTGGTAGCTTTTTGCTTCTAAACATGAGTCTCCACATGTTGTCAATAACTTGAGGAGTTTCAGTAGCTCTCAGAAAGCCCTTCAGCATAAACACCGAAAGAAGGGAACTAGCAAACTTTTGTGCAACTTTTACATTCAGCCAAAGGAAGTGATGCCCCATCCCCAACCTCAAAATGTAACCGGAAAAAAAAAAAAAGTCACTCGTTAATCTCCAGACGCAGAGCCTTCAGCTACGAAGCTGTGGTTATCGCTGGGGGCCGGCCAGCGTCTCAGGGCCACCTTGAGGCCCTCCGTCCTACAGAAGGTGTTCACCCGGCGGCAGCAGGCAAGACTTCTGATCTGTAAACAGGCTAACGGACACCTAACTAAAATTCCCATCACGTTCAGCCATAGGGGTTCGGCCTGAAGACGCACACAGCTCCCTGCCTCCCGTTGTCTAGCCCAAAACTCCAAACAACCCGGAAGACTTTACTTAGCACCTCGACTCGAGGGTCTCGAGAACAGAAACCCCGGCTCAGCCGCTTCTGCACACGGCGTCCTGCAGGCTCGCCTGTCACTTTCTGCTGTAGTCCTCATTTCGCCTCTGCTCTCCGTTCCGAGGCGCAGATCTACTGAATCGTGAGATGGAGACGGCGGGCAAGCCCATCTCTTTCACCCTTGACCCAAGCTGTGGCTCAAGGCTCAGAATCCCCCCCCTCCACGGCTTTGGCCCCTCCTGCCTGACGGGCTGTAGGAAGGGGCCCCAGGGGACCACACCTCAAGAGAAACCCGTGGTCACAGCACCGCAAGTCCACCTGCGCCGCCGTGTCCTCACACCGGTGACAGGGCAGGTACCGGCCAGGTCTCCGGTTCCCTTACGTCTCTGCCTCTCCGTGGTGGATGGGGTTTTACAAACTCCCAGATCCGGGAACACAGAGCATCTGGGGATGGAACCCCAGCCCATCAGTGCCCGTATCGCCTCCAGGGGCAGCCAAGGCCGCGAGCCCCGCTCCCGCCCTCCTATCCTTGCTCCCCGACCCCCGGCTGGACGGTGAACGTTGAACGGCAGGAACACACTTCCTTCTAGGTGACTGCTAGTTTCTGCAGCTCCTACACCCGCCTTCGCTGTACAGGGCATGAGGGGCAAACGGCTTCGGTCTTTCTCCCCCCAGTCTCTCCCTCCTCGGCCAACGTCCCCTTTCCTCCCGGGGGAAGCAGATTCCACGCAGTCTGGTGAAAGTGACCCCATCGCTGTGGTCCCCCACCACAGGCAGGGGCGGCATTCCTTGGGTGCAGTGCCCAGCACGGAACCCAGGTCAGGGCAGGTCTGTTCAGGCCGGGGCCACGTGGCCAGTCCATGCAGATGCTCCAAGCTTGGAGTTTGTTGGCCTGGAAATGGGCCTGGGATCAAAGAGGGAGATAGAATCCGCGTCCTACTGACAGTTTCAGGACCATTGGATTCAAAGCTGCCAGAAGCCATCTCTTTTCGATGACAGGAGGAGATAAACTACCAGCTGTAACTTCAGCCAGTCTGAGCTGCTTTCTGCAAGGAGTCCTCATGACACGTAAGTGGTGCGTTTACAGATAAATGCCTAATAGCAAGAAGTGGGGCCTCCAAAGCCCCAAAACACCATGCATTCATCCACTGCCTTTCTCAGCCCATAGCCAACCCCCAAAGGAACACCTTCTCATGCAGGGTTCACCCTGCAGAGTCTCCCGACCCGGCCATCTGGAAACCCGGGGACTGTGCACACAGAGCATGCAATGTCTGGGACTCTCCCTGAAAAAGACAGATTTGCTATATTTTGCACAGCCCTCCTTTAGAGTCATCAGCCCTCTTTCCATCTCATTTTCCAGGACCCCACTCTGCAGATAAGATTTAGAGAATAGAGAACAGAATCAGCGATGACTTAGGGATGAAGCCACGATTCTCATCATTCTGCAGACACACCGGCCCCGTCGTCCCCTTCTCTCCCTCTGGTTGCCCCCCCAGCCGGTCCCCCCAGCTCCATGGGCAACCAGACCCAGTTGCGGGCACATGGAGCAGGGGCTTTTCCAACTACAGAGGGAAGCCCCAGGTCCTCCTACTCCAGCCCCGCCCCAGGGGTGCTGGGCAGCACAGGGCACCCTCCGTATCCTGCCTCCGAGCAGGAGAGCTGGGGGCAGGTGGGGAGGAGCCCGAGAGGGCAGGGGATGGACAGGCCGCTCCCTCTGGCCCACATGAAGCCGCACCTCTAAGTGGGGCCCCTCTGCTCCTCCCTCCTCCTGAGTCCGTCCTGCTACATCCCCGCCACCGGACTCTCATCACCAAGACCATCACGCTAGCCTACCAGGGAGAACAAGCCAGAGGGGAGACAGTGTAAGACCTTTGGTCCGAGCAGACTGAACTCCAGGTGTGTTTCGTAAAGAGGAAACTGGTCAAACAAACCTGGGCAAGCAAATATTTTTGTGCTTTGTGGATTTGAAATAAAATACCAGAGTTTTCTAAGCAAAGGTTCAATGACCATTTAGGGAAAACTATGGCTCAACTATCTTCATAAAGCTCCGGAAAGCAGTCGTATGTCATGGGACACACCCGAGGGGCACATGCTCTGTGCTCAGTGTTGGGATTTCTGGTCTGGATGGCAAAGCTTCCTTTGATGCTTGTGGGTCTTTTCAATATCCGGCTTTACGTATATAAAGCTGATGGTCCAGTTTTATAATGTAAGAAGGTCGGGGTCACTCCCAGAGCCCCTGTTTCCTGGAAGACTTTGTGCACGGTCCTTAGATGCCGAATGTAGGCAGGCAGGCAATTGACTGGATAAGCTCTTAATTCTTAAATGAAATTCGTTCATGGGGTTGATTCTTGGAAAGCCAGGGTATGCCTGGAGAGTCGCTGGTGTCCTGAATTCACCAGTGGGCACGGAACTGAGGGCTGCTGGTTGCGGAGAAAGCTGGGCTCTCACTCCCGCCCGGCCCCTTCCCAGCCAGCACTGCTGACCTTCCGGAGAGGCAGCCGCGGGGGCTGGCGCCCAGGCTGTGGGACAGCGGGCCGGAGTGGCTTCCAGGCACCAGGCGCTGGGCAAGGCACTCAACCATGGTGCCCGGGTTTCCGCGTCTGCAAACATGAGGTGAGGTGGTGTCGGGGAGCCGGGAGAAACAAGCTGTACATGTTAGGCTGCTGGCATGCAGCAGCCTCAAGCAGAGTGGGGCTTGGAGATGATGTAGGAGGAGGAAGGGGTCCCCCAGGTGGAGCTGTAAAGAGGAGCCCCAAGACAGCCCGTGCTTCTCTGAGAGCACTGGCTTGTGTGTCTGATCCCCAGCAGCTGACCTCCAGGGGCTTGACTAGATCTAAGGGTCCTTTAGGACTTCCCCTGGTGGCTCAGACGGTAAAGTGTCTGCCTACAATGCGGGAGACCCGGCTTAGATCCCTGGGTCAGGAAGATGCCCCAGAGAAGCAAATGGCATCTCACTCCAGTATTCTTGCCTAGAAAATCCCATGGACGGAGGAGCCTGGTGGGCTCCAGTCTGTGGGGTCGCGAAGAGTAGGGCACGACTGAGCGACTAAACTGAACTGAACCAAAGGGTCCTTTATTCCACCTGCCAGCTCCTGAGGGTGGGAGAGCAGGGCAGAGACAGCAGAGGGCAGCACAGACACTGGCACACTGGGCAGCCGGCTTGACCCGAAGACCACACAGGACGCCGCCCGGGGCCCTCTCCTTATAAAGAGACCAGAGGTCAGTTTAAGGGTCTGTTATTTGGAAACGTTCAGCGATTACCAAAACAGCGCCTGACGCTGCTGGACTTACCCAGCAGACCCTCTGCTGGCGCGGCTGCAGGCGGTCAGTCCGCCCCCGGCCGCGGCGTCCCCGCCCAGCCTGCATCGTCCGCCGGGGGGCAGCAGAGGACGCGGCTGGGCGAGCCCGCCGCGCCCGGACCCGCGCGGCTGGACCCTCCGCTCCCGAGGCCTCAGGGATGCGCCGGGGGGAAGGCGCTGCCTCCCCGCGGACCGGCCGGAGGAAGGCGGGCTTGCTCTCCAGAGCCTCTCCTTTCCAGACCCTCCTCTCCTCCTCCCCTGGGGACCCAAAGCTCCAGAGGTCCGTGCGCTGCCGGGCTTTTTA
Organism: Antilocapra americana; assembly: GCA_007570785.1. Classification (NCBI taxonomy): domain Eukaryota; kingdom Metazoa; phylum Chordata; class Mammalia; order Artiodactyla; family Antilocapridae; genus Antilocapra; species Antilocapra americana. The sequence continues at coordinate 13,409,338 of ML663573.1, forward strand.
TGGACTCCAGTGGTCAATGCTTCCCTGGTGCGGCTCACGCAGTAAAGAATCTGCCTGGAGGAGGGCCTGGTAACCCACTCCAGGGTCCTTGCCTGGAGAATCCCGTGGACAGAGGAGCCTGGGGGGACAGGCTCTGAGCGTCCGCCAGGACGACTGGACACGACTGAGCGACTAAGCGGAGAAGCCCGCCTCTGCAGCCGGTTCTGGGCTGCGCCCTGTGTCCTTTCGAGATAAATGCGCCAACGCACGAGTGACGGCCCCAGGGGAGGCCACGCCTGTTTGGAAGGGCGCCCCTCCTAGCAGGCCACCGCTCCTTCTCCGCCCGCGGCGGGCTGGGCCGTGATAAATGCGGGGCGCATCTCCCCCCACTAGGCTGCAGATAAAAGCGCCTGAGGACGGACTCCCCGTGCACACTCAGAGAGGAGGGGAAGATGGAAAGGTGGCTCGGTGAATGAGTGAGCTGTGAGGAGGAAGGCAGGAGGGGTGAGGCCCCAGGGGCTGAAAGAGGGGGCCGGGGGCAGACCACCGTGGGGGAGGGTGCACATAGCAGGGGATCAAACATCAAGAATGTCTAATTCGATGGTGTTTATCGCATTCGTGGTGTTGGGGAGGGCTTCCCAGGAGGCCAGTGATAAAGAATCCGCCTCCAATCCCCGGGTCGGGAAGATCCCCTGGAGGAGGGCATGGCAATCCACTCCAGTATTCTCGCCTAGAGAATCCCATGGACAGAGGAGCCTGGCCGGCTACAGTCCCTGGGGTTACAAAGAGTTGAACATGACTGAGCAGTTTAGCGTGTACAGAGTTGGGTAAGCATCGCCACTATCTAATTCCAAAATAGGTTCATCACGTTGAAAGAAAACCCCACGCACGTTAGGCAGTCACTCCCCACTCTCCCCCAGCCCAACCTGGCCCAGACCCTGGCAATGCAGGCTACACTGTCTCTGTGGATGTCCCCTCTAGAAGTTTCTCATCAGGGGAGTCCATCTTCAGGAACAGAAAGGAAGGCTCACTTCACATGGAGCCCTGCAGGGGCGCCCCCCTCGCCTGCCAGCCTTGAGTCACAGGCAGGAAGACGGGGATGGGAAGTCCTTGGACCCTTCTCACCCGGGGATGTCACCTCTGGCTCTGAGAAGGACGGCGACAGGACCTGCAGCCGGTGAGAAACTCCAGCTCTCCCCCAGTAGCCTTTGGTTCAAAACGACCCTCCCCAGTTCCCCGGAGACCTCACACACCTCCCCCCGACACGTCCCTTTGGATGTGGCCGCGTTTATACAGCCCGCGTGTCTCAAGTTGCAGTTCCTCTGCTCTCCCCAGACGAACTCATTTTTGCTCACACAGAATTGCTCTTCGCTACAAGGTTGACAAGACAATGTGTGGCTTTTCATGTCTGGCTTCGCCCACACTGCAGCATCTCTCAGGACCTGATTGCATCCATTCCTCTGTGGACGGACACTCCGGCTGTTGCCAGCTATTGGCGATTGTGAACAGTGCTGCTGTGAACATGTGTGTACATGTATGAACATACATGTACACAAACAACCATGCATGCATATGTATGTGTTTGAGTCCCTGGGTATATATCTAGGACTAGAATTTCTTTGCTCCTACAAACAGCAAGAGGGTAGAAAATTGTATCCAATGACAGCTGGTGCATATTTTGGGACACAAGGTCTGAGGGGCTGCCAGAGGGGGAATAAATGAATGAACCACTGTGGAGAGGAAGTCTCAATACCAGTTAATCTGAAAATGCACATATCTTGTGGTCAACAATTTCACTGCTAAGTATCTAGACTAGGGAGAAAAATTCTAGCATATGTTCATGAGACATTGAGTACCACTTAAAAGGGGGGAAAGAAAAATGGAAGTCTTCTAACTTGGCTCCTTGGTAAGGGGACAGAAAAATAAGCTGGTATATTTCATATCATGAAATACTACATAGCACTCAAAATGAATGAAATAGAACTACATAATCGACATGAGTAAATCTCAAAAATATCGAAAAGTCTTCTTTTAAAGTTTCAGAAGGAAACAAAGACTATGATTCCATCTATGCACTGATTCAAAACACCTACTACCATCACCGATAAACACGAACCGTTGCAGGCTGAGTTGTGCTCCCTCAGAGACTGAAGCTCTAGCCCCTGGTGCCCCAGAAGGTGACTGTGGGGGACACGTGGTCTCCACAGAGGCGATTAGGTTAAATGAGGTCACGTGGCTGCCCAAGTCACACATCAGGAGAGGCTAGGGCACAGAACACACGGAGGGACGCCTGCCTGTGGGCACAGGGAGACGCCGGCCGTCTGCAGGGCCGGGAGAGCCATCTTAGAAGAAACCCCTCTGCCGACACCTTGATCTCGGGCTTCCAGCCTCCAGAACTGAGAGGACCTAAGTCTCTGTTATTTCAGCTGCCCAGTCAAGGTCTTCGTCACAGCGCCTCTAGGTGACTGGACAGCGTCGGAAGCTCCTTTGTGGGTTCACTCGGCACAGCTGGAGAACCAGATCAAAATAGCTACTGAGTGTTTAGACAGTCGTAGTGATCAGACTTGAAATACAAGCCAACCCCAGACACTGAGGAGTCCACAGGGACTATTTTACGGACATTTTAACACACTACTTAGAGCCTTTCTCTGCACCTGCAGAAAATGCGCGCTTATCTTACCTAGAGACTCGGGTGTCCTCAACACTGCTGTGCAGATCAGTCCGGTGTGGTCAGCAAACCCAGGCTGGGCCCTTTTCCTGACTCTGAAACGCTCTGTGCCGAGCCGTGGACACAGGTCGGGCGGTGACACATGTGGCCTGGGGCCATCTTGTCCAAATGACAGCTGAATCCGACTAGAACGTCCTCTCCCAGCCTCTGAGGACCAGAACTCTGTCTAAAGAAGCAGTATGGTGGGCCACAGGTCAGAGAGCTCTGTCTTCCCACAGAACACTGACCATCTCTTTCCTTCCTCTCTGCCCCCATTTAAGCAGGCCACCAGAAGAAAGTGGGTCCCGGTCCCGGGGAGCAGGGCCGCCTGCCCTGACCGCTCCCACCCCCCAGCACACGCTGGGTCCCTCCAGGCCTGATCCACAGGTCAGAGGAAAGTGGCTACACAGCTGAGGCACACCTCAGACCCGCCAGCCCCCACAACCGTGTGAGCCAGGTCCTTAGCATAAATGTCTTTCCTTTTTCGCTCAGCCTGTCTGTCTGTCTAAGAGACATGGGTTTGATCCCTGGGTCAGGAAGATCCCCTAGAGGAGGGTATAGCAACCCACCCCAGTCTTCTTGCCTGGAGAATCCCATGGACAGAGGACCCCGCGGGCTACAGTCCATGGGGTTGTAAGGAGTTGGACACCACTGAGCAACTTAGCACAGCACTGCCTGCTGGTCTGTTTTAGGAGAGCCCTGACCAGCTCAGGCCCTTTCGCGCGGCGGCTCTCGCTTCCAAAGACAGAAGAGCCTCCCGGTCCGTGTAATACTGAAACCTTCCCACTTGATGTAAAGCCTCTCCCTGCCCAGGAAGCAGGGGCGGGACCTGGGCTTTTCTCTTCGACACTCCACGTGGCAGCTCAGCCGACTCTGGGGCCTGCAGACGGAGAAACAGGATTTGCCCTGCTGGTTTCTGGGAGCTCTGGCTCTTTCCTCCTACTTGCTACAGGCTTGACTCTTTCTAAAGTAATTACCTTCTGTACACAGCGTTCCGGAAAACATCTGAAGAACAGCAGTTTAGACGCCTGCCTCCCTCGGTGCCCACGGTAACTCCATGAGGTACAAGCTCCAGGCTTCTTATGATGAGACTAACAAAGGAGGAGGGTCAGGACTTTTCCCAAAATCGCATGCCTGATAGAGCTGGGATTGAAACTGAAATCTAAGGCCTATGTTCTTAACCATTATAATTTGCTTCCAATCATTTTGATTTTTAAAAGCACTTATGGTTTTACTCCCTCAATCTTGTCTATATGAAATTTCAGTCACTCAAATGTGTTTTTAGAATGTGTTAGATGTTTTGCCAAGAGAAGTCGATCTCTCTTCCCCTTTGTTCGAGGTCAATAATCTGACAAAATAATAATATCAAATGATAACCGAACACATGAAAATTGTCTTGCTTTTTAACTCTAAGACCAAAAGAATTTTGGCCAATGTGACCAGAAAAATATGCAAAGTTGCTTCCCCAGTAATCCCTGATGAGCACTTCGTAGGACCTGAGGAAACCAGATATATCCCATCATCACCCTGATCATCAGCCGCGAGGAAAGCTGATGTCACTGCTAACTTCTCCCTCCCATGGCGAAGCATCTCCACTTCTGTTGTTAGTCACTGTGGGCCAGGGCTGCCCAGGTGGCACTAGTGGTAAAGAACCCACCTGCCAAATGCAGGAAATACAAGAGACCCAGGTTCGATCCCTGGGTGGGGAATTCCCCTGGAGGAGGGCATGGCAGCCCACTCCAGTGTTCTTGCCTGGAGAATCCCGTGGACAGAGGAGCCTGGCGAGATGCAGTCCATGGGGTCACGACCAAAACATCTTAACACGCACACACGTGGGCCAGGACAAGATAAGAGCACGAGTGGACGTGGGAAGGGTTTGCATTGCCGGCGGTCGGGGGGTGGTCTCCAGCCCCTCTCTAACCCTGGCTGCTCCCGGCAAGACCCCAGTGACTCCACATCCCACCCGCCGGACTGTGTCCTCCACGCGGTGCTGAGAGCATCTTGACTTTAGCTGCACATCACCTGATGAACACCGTCCAGCGTGGAAGGAGGCTGGAGCACACTGTGGAGCGTGGCTGGGGGCGCAGCCTGAGGAACCGAGCGACGGATCAAGAGTCTGGCGGCCGGATCACACGCAGGCCTGCCTGAGGAGCTTTCCCAGCACAGACTCTTCCAGAGGTCCAGTCAGCGCAGCGTGCTGGTCAGGGCTGGGCACTCGGACCGTCTGAGCTGGGGACCCACGCTCGTGTGCCGGCCACAGGGGCAGCTGTAAAAGTGGGCGCTCAAAACCACGTGGTCACCACAGAGATGCTTTAAGGGGAGGAGGCCCGCCCAGGGGACCTCACAGAGGCTGCCTGATCTCGCCAAACGCACCAGGGCGAAGCGCAGACGGCAGAGCCACCAGTGCGTCTTTAACTTTCATTCTAAAGCTCTAATGTTTAATCGCAAACACAGCACTAAACTGAAGACCAAGCTAGAGTGGTCAAGGAAATGAATAAGCTGAGAGCTTCAAGTCCATGTGAAGAAGAATGTGCTTGCTACTCTTAACTTCCCAGCAGAGGCAAAACACTGATTCAGTGCTTTGGAAAATCAAATTTAAAAAGCAAAGAGGATCTTCCCTGGGAATTCACTCTGAAAAAACAAACAAAAAAAAAGAATCCACCTTGAATGCAGAGGACGTGGGTTCAATCCCTGGTCTGGGAACCAAGATCTCACACACGTGTGTGCACGCTAAGTTGCTCGGTCGTGTCCGACTCTTTGTGACTCTATGGACTATAGCCCGCCAGGCTCCTCTGTCCACAGGATTCTCCAGGCAAGAACACTGGAGTGGGTTGCCATGGCCTCCTCCAGGGGAATTCCCCACCCAGGGATCGAACCCACATCTCTTACGTCTCCTGCACTGGCAGGCAGCTTCTTTACCACTGGAGCCGCCTGGGAAGCTCAACTCAGGCCGCATACCACAACTACTGAGCTCCCAGGCCCCAAGCAGAGAGGCCGTGCACCGCAGCAGTCTCCCATGAGGCAACAAAGATCCAGGGACCTCAACTGAGGCTCTATGCAGCCAAATACATCAAATTAAATTTAAGAAAAATAACGAAAATTTCCCTAGAATTCAGACAAAAAGAATAACGACATAAAAATAACTGTGGGGGAAAAAAAGAAACTCTCATGGATAGTTCAGGAGACGCAGTTAAGGTAAGAAGCATTTCAGAAGCAAGACTCAACGGAATGGTTAATTAGAACTCCCCTTCTTGGGCTGAAGCCTCCAGTGTTCGGACTGGAAGGTCTCGCTCAGGGCGGGCACCAGAGGAGAAGAGCCGCCCGCAGAGACGGAACTGGGGGTGTTCTGGAGGTTTGCGGCTAGCCATGCTCTCGCGGCAGAAAGAGGGTGAGGGCGTGCTCGGGGGGCCATTCAAGGGCACTGACCCCATACTGAGCCTGGGTGCTGTCCCTTCCCAGATCCGGCAGTTGGTGATGGACAGGGAGGCCTGCTGTGCTGCGGTTCATGGGGTCACAAAGAGTCGGACACGACTGAGCGACTGAGCTGAGCTGAACCCCATACATGAACCTGGGTGCTGGCCCAGTCACATGCTGACTTTCCCATCACCTTCTTATATTTGACAATTATCAAATAAAAAATATTCTATTTTAATCAACTGTATACCAAAAATTGTAATAATTCAAAGGAAACATAATAGTCTTGTGGTTACAGAAAATTAAATTTAAAGATCAATTTCAATTTATGAACAGATGTTTTTTTTCTGCAAGAATATATAAGGTGATGTGCTCAGTCATACCCAACTCTTTTTGACCCCATGGACCGAAGCCCTACAAGCTCCTCTGTCTGTGGGATTCTCCAGGCAAGAATACGGCAGTGGGTTGCCATTCCCTCCTCCAATGAGGTGATGAATGGATGATTTTTTATCAAATATCCATGTTTATCACATTAGGGTGACATCCTAAGGGGAAAGCCATATTCAAGGATCAAAAAGAGGCACAAAAATTTATGTCTGTTCAGCAGAAAGCATTTTCATGTATTTTTTCAGCAAAATGCTGGTGGGTTATTCAATCGCTACAGTATTTAACATTTCAGAGTGTTACAGCAGCTTTATTTTGAAATGTCCACATGGTTATATGCTAGAGGAGTTCCCCTTTGTAATTAGGAAAGCTTTGATGCAAAAAGGCATGAGGTGTCTGGGGGCCGCCCCCCACGCCGCTGAGGAGACCCTGTGTCTGTTTTGGGGGCGGGGAAGCAGCCGCCCCACAGGGAAGGCAGGGGACGCTCCTTGTTACAAGTCAGACACTTGCTTTCCTTCTCTCAGCCTGACAGTCCCTGGTGCGATGGGCTTACTTACGTCCCAGAGAACGCTGTTGCAGTGAGGCCTGCTGCCCAGGATTTCTAGAAGAATCCTTTAAGTCGGTGACTTATCTGAGTCCCAGAGGACAGCGAACTCTGGGGCCATGAGGCCCACAGAGCAGGAGTCCAGGCAGGTCTGCTGGGGTCTGACACGTCTGTGCCAGGCGCTGCCCTCAGGCGCCCAGATCACAGGCCGGGGGGTTGCGGGGGGTGATGCAGGCTCTGTGCCTCGATCCTCTCCATACCCTGGCCCCTGTCTGGATGGGGTCTTTAAGAGAAGGGGCTGGGGAGGGTAAGAAGGAGCTAACCAGCCCAATTGTACTTGGATGTATCTGTGTGGTGGGCACTCCTTCACTGGAGGTGAGTCAAACCCCACTGGCCTTCACTTCATCATCTGTCCCAGGGAAAAGGTTCTATTTCATGAGAGGCACTGGAAACTCCAGGCTTCAGTTTGCCCTTAATCGCAAAGAACGTTTACAACGTCAAACAGCCGACACACGATGCCTCACTTTAGCTTTCACAACAGGAAGGATCCAGAAAGAAGACAACTGGGACTCCTCAGAGAATCTGGGTAAATGCCAAGAGCTTAGATGGACCAGAAACAACGGTGAGAGGGAGAGTCCTCGAGCCTCCCGTGGACTCAGCGTCTCCGCAGGAGAAGGCGGGGAAACGCTGCAGACTGCGGCGTCACCGCTTCATCAGCGTTTTCAGAAGTGTGGCCGTCAGTCTGGTATCAGCTTAGCTGTGTGTCTCTGAGGACACTGCTCATGTGCCTTCAGAGAAATTTAGACCGTTTAGAGGGGTCTGATATGTTCCACTTTTGGAAAGCATAATCGATACTTATGGATCCAGAGGGAAAACATGGAGGATCCAGGGAAAACAAAAATGAAATAGAAGGGGCTGGCAGAGGGGGCAGTAAAGGGAAAAGAAAGGTTTGTATGACTCTTAACAAACCAAATTTTATTTTTATAATTATTCAAAACTCTTAAGCTCTAAGACTATTTTATATTAAAAATGTTTCACATGCATATACTCACACATATAATTTTAAATCAGTGAGTACATTTGGACACAAACGTTTAATATTTTGAGAAATCACATTTGTTAAATTTATGTCCTATCACTTATTAATTATATAAATAGTTTATAACTGATTAGAGGAAAAGGATTAGGAGGAATAATGAAATAGTTTCAAAGGTTTGCAATTTCAAAAAGCCAGGGTGAGTGGTGTGAGGGGGATTTTTGAAAATACTTTTAAAAATCCCTCCCTAGACCTCAGCAAACACAAAAGAGGAGGGAATGATTTCTAGTTACAGGGACTCTTATTTTACCTTATTCATGAAAAAGTACCAGAAAATAGACTACATAATAAAATAAGATTTTAAAGTAAGACCCAGTCTTCACATTTTGGAGGCTCAAAGTAAGGTAGAATTCTGACACCAGGACATGGGACAGTCCCACAGCAGAGCCCCCACCTCCGCGGGGTGAACAGGAGCCGGGCAGGAGTGGGAGTTTTCAGGCCACCGCTCGGTGGCGGGGAGGGGCTCCAGCAGGCACCCCCAACCCCCAGATGGAGAAACCGAGGCACAAGAATTGGGAGAACTATCCGGTCTACCCAGCCCCCCAGTGACCTGGAGTATTCTCTGGACTAAACCACACTGAAGTTCAACCAGTGGTTGGAAGCTTTACTAAGAAATAGAGAAGATCAGACAAGCCACTTTATTGATAAAAACAAAATAATTTACATAATTTAAGTGTAACCATAAGATTAAAATGCACTTATAGTTGCTACTTTCAAAGTAATCGTCTCTGTGATCAAGTGACAGACAGTACATGTTTATAAAATGACTAAAACAAAGAGCAAGTGGAACAATTTTTAAAGCCTACATTGATTTTATGTCATCCCTTTTAACCAGTACTCCTTAAATACTGTGTACTAAATCTGTCTCTTTGACCCTGAGGCTTTGTACAAACTAATTAGCAGCTTAAAAAAAAAAAGAATGTCCAGAAAGGAGACCCAGAAATTATTGTTCAGTTTGACTAAATACTCTCCAAAAGGAAAATCAAAAGTATTTGAAAAACGAACTTCCACTGATGAAGTATGCGTGTGGGACTGCTGAGTCACTCAGTCATGTCCGACTCTTTGTGACCCCATGGACCGTAGCCCACCAGGCTTCTCTGTCCATGGGATTCTCCAGGCAGGAATACTGGAGTGGGCTGCCATGCCCTCCCCCAGGGCATCTTCCCGACCCAGGGGTCGAACCTGGGTCTCCGACGTCTCCTGCATTAGCAGGCGGGTTCTTTACCACTAGCTGCACCTGGGACGCCCCTGGTGATGAAGTATGCGGGGGGCAAACTGTTTTTAAACCCCACAAGAGCTACCTGGACAGGCGTTAATGAGACGTGTTCGCATCGGCAGCCCAAGTGTGACAGGCGGCAGTGAGCGCTGGGTCGCCCACAGCTCACAGATGCGCCCCCCTCCACCACCATGTGAGAGGTGGGCTCGAGCGCCAGGTAGCAGCCTTCTGCTCCGGACACGGCTTTGTTTGGGTGACATCACGGGTACAGCCCTTAACCCTGCGTACCTGGTCCATCTGTGAGGCGCCGACCAGCTGCGGTGTGCCTGCCCCTCACCCTGGACCTGGCCACGCTGGGGTCCGAGGCCTGGGAGGGGGCACACGTGAACATCCGCTAAGAAGGAAAAGCCTCCTGGGGCGGGTGTCCCGCCCAGCACAGGGTCCTGGGCCCTCCTGAACCCCAAGAGAACCGGGCGGGGTGCCGGCGCTCATAGAGAGGAAAGGAGGTGCTAAGGGAGGAAGAGAAAGAAGGCCTCCGGGCCTGAGCCCCACATGGCAGGGACCCCTCAGGGTCTGAGTCGCGTGGATCACAGCAGGGCAGGGGTCATGCGGACAAGTCAGGCCCCAGGCCCTGAACCAGAGACCCCGCTGGGACCACCAGGAGCCAGACGCTCGCGAGTTGCCTGGATTTCCTCCAAACCACGTCCCATTCTCGGACTTTCCTGGGATCTGGGACTAGGCTCTGTTCCCCTCTGCTGCAGTCAGGGCAGAGTGAGAAGCTGGGAAGCGAGATATGGTTTATTTTGCATAAAATCTAGAAAACGTCCCTGAATTTTCCAGCTGCATTTCTAAGCCATCTTCTCAAATTCAAACCTTGAAACTCCCATGGGGATGAGCAGAAAAGGCTGAAAATTGCTTCTCAGATGTTCAAGGATGACTGAACACAAGACTGCTGAAAACTGCCTCTGAAACCGCTGCTGGCGTTTCCAGGCTGGGCTTGTGGCTCCCACATTGCACAGACAGGAGCCTCTGAGAATTTTCCTCTCGGAATTCTCTCAGGTTGCTGAAGTCTCTGAGGGTTCTGGTGGTGGTTTTGATTATGCTTCTGATCTCTTTAATTGGTTTTCAAGAGTTAAGCATTACAAAGAGAAATATTAAATATGACTAAAACCTAGACAGTGTATTAAAAAATGGGGACATCACTTTGCCAACAAAAGTCTGTCTAGTCAAGGCTATGGTTTTTCCAGTAGTCATGTATGGATGTGAGAGTTGGACCATAAAGAAAGCTGAGTGCTGAAGAACTGATGTTTTTGAACTGTGGTGTTGGAGAAGACTCTTGAGAGTCCCTTGGACTGCAGGGAAATCAAACCAGTCAATCCTAAAGGAAATCAGTCCTGAATATTCACTGCAAAGACAGATGCTGAAGCTGAAACTCCAACACTCTGGCCATCTGGTGCGAAGGGCTGACTCATTGGAAAAGACGCTGATGCTGAGAAAGATTGAAGGCAGGAGGAGAAGGGGATGACAGAAGGTGAGATGGTTGGATGGCATCAGTGATTCAATGGACATGAGTTTGGGTAGACTCCGGGAGTTGGTGATGGACAGGGAGGCCTGGTGTGCTGCAGTCCATGGGATCGCAGAGTCAGACATGACTGAACAACAGAAGGTCCTACATGGACATGAAAGTGCACTCGTGGATGAGCTGCAGCTAGCACTAAAGTCTCCTATCTTGAGATAAATTATGACCCTCAGAGCCTGATGAAAGGTCCAGGCGTTACCGAGAGAATTTTACATTCACATATAAGGATCCTCTATTACTTTGTCAACAAAGGTCCATCTAGTCAAGGCTATGGTTTTTCCAGTAGTCATGTATGGAAGTGAGAGTTGGACTATAAAGAAAGCTGAGCGCTGAAGAATTGATGCTTTTGAACTGTGGTGTTGGAGAAGACTCTTGAGAGTCCCTTGGACTGCAAAGAGATCCAACCAATCCATGCTAAAGGAGATCAGTCCTGGGTGTTCATTGGAAGGACTGATGTTGAAGCTGAAACTCTAATACCTTGGCCACCTGATGAGAAGAGCTGACTCATTTGAAAAGACCCTGGTGCTGGGAAAGATTGAGGGCAGGAGGAGAAGGGGACAACAGAGGATGAGATGGTTGGATGGCATCACCGACTCAATGGACATGGGTTTGGGTGGGCTCCGGGAGTTGGTGATGGACAGGGAGGCCTGGGGTGCTGTGGTTCATGGGGTGGCAAAGAGTTGGACACGACTGAGCAACTGAACTGAATTGAACTGATTTGTGTGTTTTATCCTCTTTTTCGTTATTACTCATTAGTCTTAAAAGTTCTGTCAAAGATGTAAGCATTCTGTGCATTTCTGTTCCCTGAAATCCCCTGAGGGGCAGCAGAGCTGTTCTCCCTCTGACTGCCGTGACCTGCGCATCCACACCGCCAGCTGCTGGGCGGCGAGACGCGCCCCAGTGCTCAGGCTCTCATCAGAGAGAACACAAGCCGCACGCAGGAGCCAACGTGCGCCAGCCAGCTGGCAGCAGCCTGACCCTTCCCCTCTCCTCCTGAGACAGCACCCTCATCAACAAGAAGAAACATGCCTCCCCGTTGCAGCGTGGCCTCCGTAAACACGGCCAGTTTCCAGTCTAGTGAATTCTTGGGCCCCGGGTCAGCTGCGCCCGGCACCTCGGGGCTGCCCATCCCATCCCACGCATCAGCACAGAGCCGTGGGCTGGCCCAAGCGTCACCCCTTCCTCAGCTGTGCAGCCCACCGTGCACAATCACGGGGGTGATGGCCTGTGGGGTGTGTGCCCCGAACCAAATCTAAAAATGGGCTTCCTTCTGTTGCTCAGGGAAATGTACAGAAATCCTGTCTAGCAATTTCATTTCTCCCTGGTTCCATCAAAGGCTCTTCTCCCGAGAGAGCCACCCCAGCTGTGGTTTGGGGGAGTCCTGTGGTGTTGACTCCCCCGACTCAGCCAGGGCCACCTCAGTCAGGGAACCCAGAGGACCCGGGCTCGCTACCCCCAAAGTGTGGGAGTGGTCACAAGGAGGAGATTAAAACCCAGAGGAGAACTCGGCAGAAATGCATATGAGCCGGTGTGAAGCCAACACTTCTAGACTCGCCCACGGGAGGCCACGCTGAATGGACACCATGTCACCCTCACAGGGTGTCACCTTCCGTGGGAGACACTGATGGACTCACAGACTAATTCGGGGCCTCATGACAGGTAGGGCTTCCCTGGGTGGCTCAGTGATAAGAACCCGCCTGCCAATGCTGGAGACAGAGGAGACTGGGGTCCGATCCCCGGGCCAGAAGGATCCCCTGGAGGAGGAAATGGCAGTCCACTACAGTGTTCTTGCCTGGAGAACCCCAAGGACAGAGGAGCCTGGCGGGCTACAGTCCGTGGGTTTGCAAAGAGCTGGACGTGACTGAGCACAGCACCATACGACGGGTAAGTAAGGTTGCCAGAGGTGAGTTCTCATTATAAAAATAAGCCACGTGTCTCTAACACAGCTGCAAATGCGGTAAAAAGAAGTCCTCCTTCACAGCCACCAAAAAGCACTACCTCGAGGCCCTGACTGAGCAGAGAGAACACAGGCCCATAGGGACCGCAGGGCCGGGCTGGGACCCAGGGTCCCGGGCAAGTGTACTCAGTTCCTGCCCCCCCTCTTCCCGCTGGAGCGTCGAGCTGAGCCTGACGCTTCTTCCCTGGCCTGCCCTGCTTTCCCTGCCCCCTTCTGCTGCGCCTCCTCTCCAAGTCCTCTCCCATCCTCCGGAAGTCACGCCCCGGCCGCTCTCCATGGTGCTGAGCCCAGCAGGCCCTTCTAGGTCTGCGCCTGGATCCTTCCCTTCCGAAACCCTCCTCACTCAGGCCTCAGCACCACAACCTCCTCCACACCCACACCCAGTATTTCAGAAAACGTCCTCGGCTCTGTCTGCCTTCCCTGCATGTCTTGCAGCTTCCCTAGCTAACCTTTGCTCTGGTCCAAGCAGCCGTGGGCTCTCACGTGGACAAACACAGAACTGTCCAACACCGTGACCGGGGGGACCAGTGGGACTCGGGCGCGTATCACGAGAGCCCAGTGGTTTCCCCCAGCCGAGTCGCGCAGCTCCGTCCTGACCAAGGCCTGGAGGGTGCCCTCCCCTCCGCGCCCCCCACCGCATCCTCCCCACACGCACTCTGCACCGCCTCCCGGCCACCCCACTGTTTCGAGCTGTCTGCACGGCCGCGCCCTGCTGTTTGCTGAGCCGCTGCCAGGCCCTCGTCCTCCCCACCTTTACTCACGGCCCGCCCTGACCACACGGCCGCACTGGCTCCACTTCCGGCTCCCAGTTCCCTCCCCCATCCTCAGCCAGGTCACCTCCCACTGACACTGACATGGCAGGCCAGGTTCTTGCTGGGCTCTCACCTCCTGCTGGGGGCACACTGGGCCGTGGCCCCGCTGCTTCCCACTGGGAACATATCCAGTCCTTCGCCACTCTCTCCTCGCCTGCTCTGTGGTCTCGGCACTCCCTCCCTAGTAAATCTGCCGCACGTCTAGCCCTGTCTCTGGGTCAGCTCTAATCTCTCCTTGCATCAGTGGTTTGGGAAACCTGGATCAACACAGAAGGAAAGGTGAAGTCCGATTCCTAGCATCCCTACAGGTAGTGACAGAGCCACCAAAAGTCAAAGAGCTAAAAGTGGAAGATTAAATTATGAGCCTGTAGAAGATAAACTCAGGAGGAGTAAACTTCTGTGACTCCAGAATGGAGAAGGAGGTTTAAACGAAAAAGTCCCCCAAGGCTCAAACCATAAGGCCACAAACAAAAGTGGATTTGAAAATAACAACTTTCTGATTTTGATCCACTAAAGGACAGAGTTACTGTACAGTGGATATATCAGAACATGAAACAGGTTTTAAAAACTTACAAGGAACAAACATCAGGAATAAATAATGACACGGCTTCCCTGGTGGCTTGGCTGGCAAAGAATCCGCCTGCAATGCCGGAGACCTGGCTTCGATCCCTGGGCTGGGAAGATCCCCTGGAGAAGGGAAAGGCTACCGCCTCCAGTATTCTGGCCTGGAGAATCCCATGGACTCCATGGTTCACGGGGTTGCAAAGAGTCAGACACGGTTGAGCGACTTTCACTGAATCCAAAGAAAAAGACAAAAATTCAAACTCAGAGATGGGCAAACGGTAGGAACAAGTGATTCTCAGAAGAGAAAACCCAAGCGGATACCAAGCTTATGATGAAACCATTAAACTGTTATTAATTAGAGACATGCAAGTTAAGTCAACAAGATTCCCCTGTGTGCAGCCTGGTGAGGCTGAACGCTGGGCAGTGCTGGGGTCATGGAGAGGACTCTGTGCATGGCAGGGGTGCAGATGGGCACAGCGTGGGGTCCAGGTGCTGACAGTGCTCACCCAGAGAAGTCCTCTCCATCGGGATTCCAGACAAACATCTAAATACACCCGAAGTTGCTGTGAAATAAACCAGTGTGCCCACCAGCTGCGGGGGTGCTTGTCCAGGGGAGGAAACCTCACATTGTATGCATGGTGATGACCAACAGGTTGGGGGGAGGAATACACATCACCAGGATGGCCGGACTCACTCCAGCACGTGCAACGGGGTGTGGTGAGCGGGCACGAGGCTCCCTGTGCTCCTGTTGTAAATGGAGAGAAACAGCCATGGGAATTTCCCGATGCCTCCTCTGCTATGTACACCTAGACAGCCCTGATGGGATCCCAGGGCGTCTGTTAATAGCCCCAGATCAAAACCTACAGTGCCTGATGCTCATATTGGGGGATGTTTGCACAAACTTTTGACACCCTAAAAGCAGAACACTCTGAGGATGTACTAAATCAATATTTACTCTAAAATCAATGTTTAGTAATTTAGAAAGATAGCTTACATGTTCAAAAATTCTCCTTAATCCTTGGATCAAAGGCAGGCATCCCCAAACCTTTCAAAATAAATCCAGAATAGCAGTTTTGGAAATCTGAGTCCAGCCTGCAAGCTACCATTACATCATCAAGCAATGAAAAGTCTCAGCTAATTGTTCTTCTGAATCAAGTTATCATATATATAATTATCATATATATAATAGCTCTCAAAGATTAAAATTCACTTAACAAGAAAATTGCCTGGAACATAATGCAGTCTTTCTTTCTCCAGGGATTCCAAAGTCATGTCTGATATTTCAGTACCTGTTTCAGGATGTTAATTATGAAGCTGAACAATAGTCACCAGTTCACTGTAGACTTTGAACTATGCAGAGGGAATGTCTTATTAGTGCTTCCCAGGTGGTGCTGGTGGTGAAGAACCTGCTTGCCAATGCAGGAGATGAAAGAGACATGGGTCCAGTCCCTGGGTCAGGAAGATTCCCCAGAGGAGGAAATGGCAGCCCACTCCAGTATTCTTGCCTGGAGAATCCTGTGGACAGGGGAGCCCAGCAGGCCCAAGTCCATGGGGTTGTGGAGTTGGACACAACGGAACACACACACAGGTTTTATATAACCCTCATCACATCGCATCTTGGAAAACAGGGGGATGAAGGCAGATCTCAGGGTCTCACAGGGGTCCCCCACCTGCAGCCCCTGCCCTCTGAGCCCACAGCCCCCTTTGCCTTCAGTTCAAATGGCCATTTAAGAGGGCTCCCGAGACAGCATGGTGGAGAGGGGTCCCCAGTTCCTATGAGGCCCTGGCAAGCCTGCAGCGTCCTCTGCATCTGCTTCCATGAGGGAAACCCTGATGCCTTGTGTGTCTGACACCTGGCCCCCTCACCCTGCTCAACGGTGGACAGGGATGACCTCAAGGGACCTGCTCCCAGCTCTCCCCGGGAGGCACTGCCGCATCCCGGTAGCTTCAACACCTCAATTTAGGAACAATGTTAAAGTACAAACTTCAACACCTTCCAAGCACCCCCTGCCCAGCTGCTCGTGTCCGAGCCGTCTCGTGAGCGGAGCGGTTGAACAGATCACATGTTCCTGCCTCTTGGCGCTCCCACTGCGCCACCAAGAAATATGCCAACAAGCGTTTGGGAGGTTGTAAATTCAGTGATCCTCTTCAAAACCAAACAGCACCAGATAAAGAGTCCTGCCCAACAAGTCAAACCCCCGCTAACTGAAAACAACTGAAGACAGTTCAGAGGAAAAACAGTCTCATAGGCTGGACTTCCAAATGACTCAAACCAAACGATGGAGCCCACGCGAGGGCATCTGTGTTCTCTGGGTCTCATCCTGTGTTCTCCACCCTCCGGGGGTCGAGGGGATGTGGAGGGTCCCAGGTAGACTAGGGGCCCCACCTGAGAAGCCCCCTCCCCACTCCTGCCGACTAGACCTGCATCATCTCCCCGACCAGTTTCCTACAACCAGCCAAACCTACAAAGTGATTCTGCTGAAACTAGACTTGATTATGCTGATCGCTAATAAGATGACAGAGAATTTATCCTATATTCTATAATTCATTTTCTGAGTGTATTTGTAGTATATTTATTAGTCTCTGAGCGCTGCTGTAATAGAGCTCACAAACTCGGGGACTGAAAACAAGACACCCTCCTGTCTCACAGCCCGGAGGCGGGGAGTCCGAGGTCGACGTGCCGGCAGGGCCCCACCCCTCGGAGCATCCTTCCTTGCCTCTTCCCGCTCCTGGCGAGGCTGGCAAGACTGGTGTCCCTTGCCTTGAGGATGGTCACCCAGACCCTGCCTCCATCATCACAAGTACATCCGTGTCTCTTCTCCTCCCTGTGCGAGGACACCAGTCTTGCTGGATCAGGGCCCACCCTGAAGACCCCCCCTTCCTGTTCACATCTGCAGAATCTGTGTTTCCAGATCAGGTCCCATTCCCAGACCTCCACAGCTCTCCTCAGGAGGGGCCCAAGCCAACTGTGACTGTATTGGAACATTTACTGTCACTATGAAGAAAACCCTTTGGGAGATATTTTTCCAAAGGAAGTATATTAAATTATGGCTGAATTTACAGTACATTATGGAGTAATAACATGGGAGACAGACTAGAGTTTCATCAATACTTGACCTTCACACATTTGTGGTGGGTATTTAAGTTGAATTGTCTTGTGCCTCAAAAGCACAGGGATTAGTGATGCCTAGTCTTCTATTTAGCCCACGGCAGGCACTAAATCAACACTAACCAGCTGGTTGATAGTTACTGATCAGCTCCATGTTGCTGGTATACACACGTCTTGGAATAATAAGCATGGAATATGTTTAAAGCTTCCCAAAGACACTGAGTGGCTTTATCCCTAAGCTTTCTAATTGCGCCCAGATCATCCTTACTGGGATACCACATCATATTTTTTAAAACATTATCTGTAAAACCAATTATAATCAAGACCCATTTTCACATGTTGGCTATGCTAACCAGTAAAGAACACAGAAAATATTTTAAAAATCTAATCTAAAAATCATATGAGCCCTTTTATTTAAGGCATGGTAGAGCAGAGATAAGTATCTTTCCTTTAAATTGCTCATTATTATTCACTGAAACTCAAGGGAAATACCTTGGCAACATGTGCTAGGGCTTTCCAAGGAAGACTTTACAGCTGGAAATATCTGAGCCTGGCATCTGGGAGAGCTCTAAGGGATGTGCATTTCTTGGGCATGACCTATGAAAGAGACTCTGATCAAAAATCACTCCTTATGAATGTGAGAGGTGAATTTATGAACGATTATGCAGCCCCCATTCCACGCAGACCAGGACCTCCATCGCTTCCATTTCCCTCTCTGACTCAGGCCTGCCAGGTGCACCAGGGTGGGGGGGCTGCCTGGCTGAGGGGCTAGGTCCCGGCTCCCTGCCTGAGAAGATGGCCCACCAAACGCTTTACTGGACATGACGTGGGGAGAGACACACACTGCCTCCAACTGCCGAGCTACTGGGGTAGTTTGCTACTCTTTCCAGCCTCTCTCGATGTCTAATTGCTAACATACAATAATATCCTGACAACCTACATACTATGGAAACCTAATTCAAGCTAATATCCTTTACCAGAGTTGTATCATCTAGCCTGTAACTTAAGACCTACAGATCCTAATTAATCTAGGAAACAGTGCAGCACTCAGAAAGATCCCTGCCGAGAGCTGCCGCTGCCTGAGACGGTCCATCCCCACCTCTTCTCCCCCTTCGACCAATGGGACCAGCATTTCAGGGAGACAGTGAGGATCTGAGATGTATCCATGGCAACAGAATCAGACTGGAAGAGACAGGAAAAAGCAAAACTCAAAGGAACTGCTGAGTAACTATGCAGGCAATAATTGCAGAAGTTTAGAGCTCAAGTGAGGAGGGTTCAGCACCATGGACAAGCGCCTCGCCCTACTTAGTTTGGCATCTATACTCATTAGTCCTACAAATGAAAGGAGTGAGCACAAGCCTTGGTGAAGCTCCTGGAAGGTACCGTCTGTCTCTCCATAGCTCCGAGCTGTTAAGAGGGCTTTCAGTAGCTTTTAAAAAATAATGCTGTTGATATGGATGCCTCTTCTGAAGGTCAAAAACGAAAAAATGTAAAAATTATGCCATGATTTTTAAAACGTCTATATGGATGACAGATATCTGAAAGACTGTGCTGAGGTTTTAAATTAGGTGAGAATCCTTCTGCAACGCAACATGGAAAATCCTGCTTCATATTCCACAGCCACACACATACACCACGTCTCCGTGTCCAGGTCCTACAGGGTCTACACTTTCTTAGGGCCTGCAGTGTTTAAGGCACTACTGAGGTGAACTGAATCGGAAAATGGTAGGAACGCCTCCCCCATTACTTGTTCTCTGAGGAAAATAAGCAATAAGTGGATATAAAATGACTCAGTCTTATTTCAAAATATTTGAGACCAGAATTTCTTGTATGTGTTACTCAGGGAAAGTACTAAACAAATTAGAGTCAAAATATCTCTCAGGAGGTTATCAAATGGGCAACAAGAGGGAGCAAAAGCAAAGCTTTAATTTCATACATACTCACATACTTCTCTCCTAGGACAGACTAATTGTTTTTTTTCAAGGCACTGCTCTGCAGAGCGGTGACGGGCACACAGACACTGCTGGAACACCTGTCAGGATCACTGGGTCCCACACACCCAGGGGGCCACACCCAGAACACAAACACACAGCCTTCCTCTGGACGAAGCTGCAGTAACCTAACCCAGGATTCCAACAGAGACGGCAGCCTCATATTTGTTCAGGAATAGGATGGAATATGCCAGCTGTTGGGAGAAAAGCATCATCTAACAGCATCTCATAAGAGTCACAGATTTGACCTGAACATCAAAAAGCCGCACGCCTTTTCCTGTGCCTCCATCTTGGCACCACGATTTAAGCGCTGAAACAAAACGTCACCAGGAGCCGTGATGAAACGAGCCACGAAGTCCAGGGCCACTCCTGGAGACTCAGGGCGGCCACGCACAGACCACTGCTCGTAATCAGATGGAGCTCCCGGTCCAGGGGCACAGGTTCAGTCCCTGGTCAGGGAGCTAGGCCCCACACGCCACAGCTGAGCAGAGGTGCAGCAGAAATAAAGACTGTGTACCCTGCCCTCTGGCTTGTGACCCACTTTGAGACCTGCTGAGAGTCTAGCACGCAGTCACCTTTTCCTCAACTACAGACCTATAGAAAGGCGGACAGGACAACAACTATCATGAGTTCTTTGCTTTAGTCCACCAGTGCCTACCTTTTTGCAATATTTCTTTAATTTCTCTCTGTATAATTTATGCAATGTTTTTGGCCAAACTTCTCAAAAGTGACTTGCAAGTGTCTGGACGCTTCACCTCTCAATATTTCAGCATGTTTTTCTAAGGTTCAGCTTATTCTCCATGGTCACGATAATACTATTATGGCTGAGAAATTTTAAATTAATTTAATGATATTATAAAACATTTTAATTTCTCCAACTGTCCCTAATATGTCTTGGTAGCATTTTTTTTAAGCCAAGATCAAATTGTCGATTATACCGCATTGTGGGGTCACATCTCTTTAGTTCTATTAAATCTAGAAAAAACTCTCGCCCTTTCATCTCTGAAGAGCCCAGGCTAGTCACATGGCAGGCTCCTCCACAACCTGAATTCCGCTGTTTCCTCTCGTTAGAATGAGACCAGACCCCTTGGCAAGAACCTGCAGAAGTGGTGCGGTGGCATCTCCCTTTGCCCCACACCTGGAGGACCCTTACGCTGGCGCCGTGTCTGATCGGCTGCTTAAGGAGGTGCCTGCCAGGCCGCTCCCTGCTGAGCCGCCTTCCTGAGTCCCCGGACCCCCGAGGCTTGATGGCTGCCCTGCTCCCCAGCCCCTCACCGGAGATCCTTGCCTGTATTCCTGAGTAGCTGGAAGTTGACCTGGTGATTTCCTAATTCTATCACTCCTCTGTCATTTGTGAAATAACTTCCTTCTATTAAGAAAAGAAGGGAATGCAAACAGGTACAGCAATATGAAGAGCAGCATGGAGATGCCTTGAAAAACGGAAAATCGAACCATCGTGTGATCCAGTAATCCCACTCTTGGGCTTTAAAAAACCCACAATTTGAAAAGACACACATATCCTAAAGCTCATAGCAGCACAGTTCACAATAGCCAAAACATGGACTCAATCTAAGGCTCTGCCAGCGATGAATGAGTAAAGACAACGCAGGGTCTGTACACAACGGAACACTACTCAGCCATGAAGAGAACGAAAGGATGGCATTTGTAGCGACGTGGGCGGACCTACCGCGTGAAGTGAGCCAGACGCTACTCACTGAGTGACGTTCATACCAAGTGAAGTAAGCCAGACAGAGAAAGACAGGTATCTTACGACATCACTCATATGTGGCAAACATGACATGAAGGAGCTTATTTACAAAGCAAAATAGACACACAGACATGGGAAGCAACCTTATGATTACCAAAGCGGAAGGATGGGGAGGGATGAATTAGGAGTTTGAGATTAGCATAGATGCATATTGCCATGGCTCAGTCGGTGAAAGCGCCTGCCTGCAACACGGGAGACCCCCTGGAGAACGAAATGTCAACCCACTCCAGTACTCTCGCCTGGGGAATTCTGTGCATGGAGGAGCCTCGGAGGCTACAGTCCATGGGGTAGACTCCTTGCCCACGGGAAGAGTCGGACACAACTGGGCGACTTCACTTTACATGTGCAAAATAAACATCAAGCACCTACAGCACAGGGAACTATAATCAATATTTTATAACTACCTATAAGGGAAAAGAATCTGGAAAAGCGTATCACTTTGCTGTGTATTTGAAACTACCACAACACTGGAAATCAACTATGCTTCTATTTTTAAGAACTGGGGGAAAAGAGCTCACTATTTTTTTTTTCTTTTCATGTCACAATAGATTCATCAATTTTAAAAATTCTCAGTTTGATAACCTATTGCCACCGGTGCTTGTTTTGTTGTACAACTTTTCAAAATTTGGCTAAGAAGGCCTCTTTGAAAGGCTCTGTGTCCCCACCAGCGTCTGAGCAGGTGGACAAAACGCTCGGGCTAGCCTGTGTTCTGCCTGCTCCAGACCTGGAATCATCCACGGCCCCAAGCCTCTGACCCCTCAGGGAGGACACGACTCAGAGAATAGGATCAGATACAGGTCTTCTCGTGTCTCAGGACGCCCTGTCCTTGGACAGTCAGGAATTTATGGTTGTTGATATATAAACACACTGTTGAAAAGGAATAAAAAAGATCAACTGTATTAAAGGCATCCGAGAAGTCTCAGTCTAACCCTTATCCTTCCCATCCCATCCCTACTCTAGACTCACTTTTGGAGCATATCACCTGGGTGGTGTTCGTTTTCACCAAAAAAGCAAGTATTTATATTTATGCTTAATATTTATAAATATTTTAAAGAAACACGTATATTTTAAATTTCCCTCACTTCTTACACTAAAGGTATGTCTATGACATGCCATATACAGATTATACTTTATAAAGTCTTTCAGTGAAAAACTTAAAAAGTCAGTCTTGGACATCAGCCCCATAACATTTCTCAGAGATCTTTCTCACCCTTTTTCAGGCTGCATAGCACCCCAGTCTGTGGATGCCCCACGGTTTTTTCAGTAGGTCACCTACAGAGGACAGTTAGGCTGTGTCCAGTAACCGGCCACCCAAATGACCGCGCGAAGTGTCATCTTTCCTCATTCAGGATTTTCCGGATTTCCTTCCTCTATCCCAACCTGAGACTGGGTTCAGTGCCTCCTCTCTGAGCCCCTTGTCATCGAACTTAGTTTGAACTATGTTTAGATGCTCAGGCTGTGTCAGTGGGGTTTAAGGAGAACCTGAGCAGCAGAGCTTTGCCTCAGGAGCAGGAAACCCGGGGCTGGTCAAAGACAGAAAACATTCTCATGCCTGTTAGGGCCAGAGCGCGTCCTCTGTTTCATTGTTGTGATGGCTGAGTGTCG
Organism: Antilocapra americana; assembly: GCA_007570785.1. Lineage (NCBI taxonomy): Eukaryota > Metazoa > Chordata > Mammalia > Artiodactyla > Antilocapridae > Antilocapra > Antilocapra americana. The sequence goes on from ML663573.1 coordinate 13,432,063, forward strand.
CTCTGCCACGAGAGCAAGAGCCCTTCTTATATATCCGGGAAGGTTCGCGTCGTGATTCCAAGAACAGCCGACTTGCACCCAGAACTGTACACGCTCCTCAGATTTGTTGTAAAGAATTGTGCTTGTGAAGTTTTAAACTGTATTTGTCATAAGAGAGTTAATTGCCTCCTTCACGAAAAATAATTAACTCACTTATGATAGCCCTAAATTGTTTTTGTTTAATTATAATGAAGCGATTGCCGTGTTTAAAGGGTCCTGTTAATTGCTAGTTTAGAAACATTCTTTGAAGCTGCTCCTCCCTGCTGAAATTCTTTGCAAGCAAAAGTCAGTTAAGTGTCACAAACAGATAAGCTTTTAGACGTAGCACAAAACAGTACTTTATCACAGAGGGAGCTGGGGCCCAGAGCTATTAAGATTTAAGCATCTACAATGAGAGACCTTTATCTGTAGTCACAGGCCAGCTAAGCTAAGATGAATGAGTTCTATGCATTGATTAAGATGAAATGGTGTCAATTAAGCACATTCACAGTGTTATTCAAACTGTTAAATGATTTCATTTTTTAAAGCATAGATGTGACCACAGAACACCTAGACAAGCATTTCTTAAGCCCCATTTCCACCAGAAACACCTAGAAATGACAAGTAACAGTCACATGACACGGACTCAAGGAAGACTGGGTTGGAGTGAACTGGGAACGTCTCTCCTTCCCAGGTTGGAGTGAACCGGGAATGTGGACGCGCAAAATCCACCCTAGTGTGAAAAGTAAAGGACATCATTTATAAGTCCTGGGTAAGGAACAAGACCGCACCTCTCCGCAGCTGAGCTGATGAATCCAGGCCGATTTGCCAGACAACGATCAAATCAACCCCAGCAGGTCTCCTAAACCCTTCAAACGACTCGGCATGTTTATATTTAGAAGCTGTCTGTCTCTTTTTTCCCTACAAACCGGGAAAGGGTTTGTCACATCAGCCCTGAGCTGACAAGACAGGCCACGTGGTCTCTGTGAAATTCCCCTTCTCGGAAGGGGAGAGTGGACCGGCGGTGCTGCTGTGAACACGCGACAGACCGCCCTTCCCCACGAAGCGGGCGACACACACTCTCAAGAAGGAATCAGGACAACCCACCAGGCGTGGGGCCGGGCACGGCCGGGTCTGGAGGGGCTCAGACCGGAGAGGCCAGCAGAGTGAGACGCAAGGGGCACGAGGAGGCATTTCCGCTGAGGTTCCTCAACACGCTCAGCTGCCCGAGACCTCCCTCTCGGGCGCATCCCCAGGGTCTCGCCCACTCACGATGGGCATCTTGAACTCGGCGTGGTTGAGCCGCAGCTCTGGAAGGCTCCTCCCAAACACACCTCGTCCCTCTGTCCCCTTCTGGGCCCACAGCGTGGGCACCGGCCTGGGCCCCTCTCTCGGTCCATCCGAGCACCCGCCAGGCCGGGGCTCACCGTCTCCCACGCAGCCCGGCCGGCGTTCCTTCCCTGCGGAGCCGCAGTGAGCTCAGGCTTGTCAGCTGTAAAGCTGTAAAGCAAATCAGATCCTCTGGTCTTAGCGGCTGAACTGTGTCCCCAGATCGGGGTCCTAACTCTGCAGACCTCAGAATGTGAGCGGATTTGGAAATAAGAGTCTTCAGTGGGTGGTTCAGGCCGAATGGGGTCGTGAGGGTGGTCCTGATCCGGAATGGCTGGAGTCCTTGGGGCAGGAGGCGAGGACACGGACTCAGAGACTCAGACGCCGCGCATCCACACCCAAGCAGAGAGGCTCCGGGAGCCCCACCTGCCAGCACCCTGGCCTCGAGAACCGTGAGAGGTGGGTTTCTGTTGCTCAACCTCTGCCCAGACGGTGATGCCCATCTGTGGAGCCGGAGCAAACCGGCCACCAGCCTGCACCCTGCCCCGGTCCTGGGCTCCTGTTCTGGGTCTGGGGCTGTCCCAGCGCGGCCGACACCACGCCTGCGAGCTGCTGTCCATCTGCCGGCTGCCCGCAGCCCACGAGGAGCTCAGAGCAACAGCGTCCTTTGTCCACCTGCCCACTCGTGTCCCCGCCCCCGGAGGCAGCCCCGAGCTCACAGGGACTCGGGGGGCGTTTTCACACGAATGAAGGAAGGAGCGAGGGCAGGCCTCATGCCGTCAGATCTCACAACTTTCCAAAAGGAACTGTGTATTTACGCCAAAGGTATGGTTCTTAAATAAAACTGCTACGGACAGAACAGCCCCCTTCGCTGGGAAACCAAGGCCATTTTTCTTTGCAAAATTTTAAATTTCCTTTAAGAGAGTCTTCTAGCTGGTAAATGAAGAAAAAGGTGCTAGGATCAAGGTTTTACTATTTTACATTTCCTATTGGATGTCTGGATCTAGGCAATAATTGATAATAAAAGATAAAAATCACAAAAAGAGAGACGACCAGTTGTCAAGCACCCCCATAAGAGCACAGACCCCCACTTGCAAGGTCTTCACAACAGATGAGAAAATCAAACCTGGATATCAGTAATATTCACAGTCCAACGTACAAATTACAGAAAATACGGGGCACAGAGGAGCACGTTCAAGGGCACCATCAAGAGCAAGTAAGATTCGGAACTTTGGAAACAGGACAAATGATCCAGTTTCTTCAGCAAAGAAAGAGACAAGAAAAACAACAGATGGGAAAGAGATTACAAATTAAGTGAGACTTAAGAGAGCTGTCCCCTTCATGGATCACTGCCCTGTGGTGGCGAAGGGGTTTGTGTAACTCAGTGAAGCTATGAGCCGTGCCCACAGGGTGGGGGAAGTCGACAAGGTTTCCTACGAGTGATGTTTGCTGAAGCAGGACAGTGGGTCAGAGAAGTCCACTCTGCTAGTCCCCTGACTTTGCAATCGCTTAAAATCCTTCTGAGTAAATTTCTATATAAAACCAGAAACTACGCAGCACAGAGGACAAGAAGAGGCATCTCCAGGAGAGACTTCTGTGGCCACTAAGCATGCAGAGTGAGGTGAACTTTCTTTGACTGAGAAATGCAATTTCTACCCATTTAATTCACAAAAAATTTAGAAGTCTGACTATACCAAGGACGGGAGAGTGTGGAGAGCCCCAGTATCTCTTGTGTTTTGCTCTCACAGGTGGGCACGGTGGGCTTGGAAAGTGGTGTGGTATTTGTCCTAAAGTTGAACAACTGAATTCCCCATGTGCACACTGTTCAGTAATTCCATCTCAGCTAGAGTGTGTGTGTATGTGTGAGCGTGTGTGTGTGTGCCCATGTACTTGCACACACGTATCAATACATCCAGGAGAAACGTTTCTGCATAAGCTCCAGGAGTTGTATACAAGAACGTTTATAGAAAATCAGTCAATCAGTAAGTAAGTCACAAGCGCTGTGCTTGGACCAGCGACAGAGCACAGCTTCAACCAAAACAAAACCTGCGTTGGAACAAGCGCCGTCCTCTGTCACTAAATACAGACGAGCCCCCTCTGCCAGGTGACCCATGCCAGCTCACAGCCCATCCAGCCAGGGAGCCCTGGGCTGGGTCAGCAGAAGGAACCAGAGTTTCACTCTGTAAGATGTGCCAGGGACATATTTCCTGACTGCACTTGAAATAAACTTACCTAGCCTGGTTTCAAGTCAAGCCTCTCTGGGTGTGTGTGTCCCCGTGTGTGTCCTTGAGCCTGCCCCATTTCCACAGTCAGAAACCAGAGCGGCACACGCGTTAGCACCTGGTGGCCCCAGCGCCCCGGGCCCTCACAGCTGCTTATCGGCTGCACCTCCACCTGGGTGGGGAAGCCGGGGCTGGAGGACCTGGGTGGACGCCGGGAAGCTGTGCCCACCTGCTGACCCGGGAAGGGAGGAGACCAGACCCAGGGAACAGAAGCGAGGTGAGCCCACTGCTTTTCCGCACGGCCCCCCCACCCCCAAGTCTAGGGAGCCGGCACCGTGCAGAAGCCAGAGGTTTCCACCAGGAGGAAACCTGGAAGTCTCACTTCAGGTAGAGTGTGGGTGAAGAGACCCCCAACCCTGGACTCAGTCAGACTTCACCTTGGTGTCGGGGGAGGCAGCCCAGACCTGTGAAGGAAACCTTCCAGCAGGAAGGGGCAGGGCCCTTGGTGTGGCTATCACCCTGCTGTCCTGCCTCGAAGATCAACAATCTTGAGTAGAAAACAAAGAAAACCTAATTAAATTAACCTGAAAGGATGAATCAAGGCAAATACAACAATGAGTCATTAAATAACACTTTGGACATAAATAGATGCTCTCTTTGGCAAATGTTCTAGATTGCTGGGTATTTTAAGTTTTAATGAGGAAAAACAGATGCAAATGCTATTAAGTGGCTGGAATAAGTGGAGTGCGGCCCATTTTCCTCTTGTTTGCTCCAAACCAGCTCGACGTCAGTATGTATTTATGTTTGTAATCTAAAACTTGATGGGAAGGTTTCTGTTTGTTCTGAAGGAACAGAAAAGTAGTTTTTGTCAAGGACCCATTGACAATTCCCACACCTGTTATGCTTAGCATGCTGAGTCTGTGTCATCCACTTATAAGTTAGCATTCTATGTATAATAATATAACATTTCATAAACACGAATAGAATTTATATTTGTGTGGTTACTGTGTCCCGAGCAGGGTGCTACCACCACGGGGAACCTGAGCCCATGTCCTCAGAAAGAAGGGTCAGGATTTGAGTCGGGTGCACACGATTCAGGGAGGACTCCGCCACCCTCCTGCACACACGGAACTCTGATTGGCTCTTGCAGAAGCTTAGCGGGTAAATCACGTTCCTCAGAGATGGCCAGAAACGTGTCCCACCTATGCACTGTTGCACAAGGTATGAAGCTGCCCTGAATTAGGCTGGCATCATTAATACCACAGGCTTCAACCATGTACCACAGGCCTGACCCCATTTTTTTCTCTGTTTTTCTAGATGTTCTCAGATTATATCTCCAGATACTACAGGAAGGATGTATAGGGAATTCAATGCTATCTTCATTGTGGGGATTTATCTCTGAGTGTGACCGCCGTTGCCTTTGGCAGGACACCCTTGATGGTGCAAGAAGGAAGAATTACCCTCATCCATGGCTCTGAGCAAGGCTGTGTTCTTGTGTTTTGATGTGTAGACGCTGTGAATTGCATCAGTGATGCATCATGTCTCCTTTTTTGCCTCAACCTCCAAGAAGCTCGGGCTTCTCTGGTGGCTCAGACAGTAAAGAATCTGCCTGCAGTGCAGGAGACCTGGGTTCAATCCCTGGGTTGGAAAGGTCCCCTGGAGTAGGAAATGGCAACCGGCTCCAATATTCTTGCCTGGAGAATCCCCTGGACAGAGGAGCCTGGTGGCTTGCAGTCCCTGGGGTCGCAAAGAGTCGGACATGACTAACTAAGCAACCAGCACTTTTCCCAGGAAGCTCAGAGTTGAATTCCAAGCCCACCTCTCACAGTTGGGAAGATGGGCTGGTACATACTTACCTTTTGGCTCTCTCTGCTTTCATTTCCCCGTCACCTCGATCTGCTTGTCAGTTTCAGGCTAATGAGGTGTAGTTGCCTCCCCTTCCCCCCACTGCGCCGCCCACTGCCAAAAGAAAAGGGACCAACTTTATGAAAAATGAGAGCCAAGCCTCTTGAACTGACCCCCTTGCTTTTCTCTGCACCTCCTGATGGGGGTGTGCCTCCAATGGAAGAAGCTTCATCCTTCCTGGTGGGAGCTCAGTCAGAGCAGGCCTTCTCCTTCCTCTCTCCCTCCAACGTCCACCCTCGTCTCCCCGAGCCTAGTCAAGTCGCTAGAGGCCGTGGAAATTCCAAAACTGAGAATGGCCAACTGCAACAGAAAACACTTCAAGAAAACTGTACCCCACCGTGTACACACACACGTAAGGACACCACCTCATAACTGCGTGGTTACCTATCGGTTGTTCGGTAGATGATAGACTGATATATAGATAAACAGGTGGATGGATAAAAGGATGGGTAGACAGATACACAAATGCAGATAATAAATGTACAGACAATGGATGCAGAGATGAATAGTAGATATATAGATAGACAATGGGGGATGGATGCATTGATGGAGAGACACACAGACAGACAGGTAGATAGACAGACAGACAGTGTCTGTCCTCAGTCACATCTGACCCTGTGCGACCCCATGGACCGTAGCCCTCCAGGCTCCTCCGTCCATGGACTTCTCCAGGCAAGAATACTGCAGTGAGTTGCCATCTTTCTCCAGGGGATCTTCCAGACCCAAGGTTCACGCCCACATCTCCTGCGTTGGGAGGTGGACTCTTTATCGCTGAACCACCAGGGAAGCCCAGTTAAAAACTTAGATTCACACACGCTCCACACACCATGATTGTGGCAACTTTGTTCCTAACTGCCAGAATTTGGAGCACCCAGGGTGTCCTTCAGCAGGTGAATGGGTAAGTGAGCTGCGTCCATCCAGACAGTGGGATGTCACTCAGTGACAAAAACACACCATTAGGTCACGCAGAGACGTGGGTGAGGCCTGCACATGTATTACTGAGCGAAACAAGCCAACCTGAAGAGGCCACGGACTGTGTGACTCCGACTACGCGATGCTCCGGAAAAGGCAACACTCTGGAGACAGGAAAAATCAGTGGCTGCCAGGGGTGGGCGGGGAGGGAGGGGTGGGTAGACGGAGCACAGGGTTACTAGGGCAGCGAAAACACTGTACGATACAGGGACGCATACGTGTCATTTTACACGTCACATTACATTCCGAATCCACAGAAAATAAAACACCAGAAGTGCACCCTAATGGAAACTGGATTTGGGGTGATTATGACATGTCGGTGTAGGTTCCTCATTGTAACGATGTCCCACTCTGATGCGGGGTGTTGATAGTTGGGGTGCTGCGCATGTGGGTGGGGGAGGGGGTGTTTAGGGATGCTGTACTTTCTGCTCAATTTTGCTGTGATCCTAAAACTGCTCTAAAAAATAAATTTTATTTAAAAGAGGAAAACCCTGGGATTTCAGTTAGCATTGCATTGACTCTCAGAATCACTCTGGAAAATGAACACTTAACACTGCATCTTCTTGTCTATAGACGTAGTGTATCTCCTCATTATTTTAGGTGTATTTAATCTCTCAACAGTGTTTTGTTGTTCTCAGGGTCTTCCCAGGTGTGGAATGACTGAAGTGACTTAGCGTGCATATACAAACCCTGCATATATTTTGCTAGATTTATCCCTCTGTGTTACAGGGTTGGGATGCATGATATATAATTTAATTCTGATTTCCAATTTTTATTGCCAGGGTACTGAAGTTGGAGCAGAGAGGAATTCCTGACCCTCTCACACAGCTGCTGGCTACAGCTGCTGTGTTTTCCCACACGCAGGGTCCTGCCAGGGCTGGGGTGTAGGAGGACTTCCTTCCCACTCCCAGGGGCTGAGGCTCCTGCATCAGGAGCTGGGTGGGGGGTTGTGCTGTGTGCACTGAGGGTCTCCCTGGGGCCAGGCCCTGACCCTCTCGTGCCTCCAGTGAAGCCCGTGGGGAGGACGCGCGTGCAGTGGGCTCCCGGACACCAGGCTGGCACATGAGCCCACACTCAGCTGTTTGCTTTCACCCACTTTCTCGGTGGCTCCATCTTCCACCTATTCCGGGCCCCCTGTGAAGCAGATCATGCCCCTACCCTCCTCGAAGGGGCTTGTCATCCTTCAGGATAAAGTCTGTGTGGCTGCCTTGCACTCTGATCCGTTCAAGGAAAGCCAGGACTTTGCAGGTTACCTAGCTTTTCCTCATTGTCGGCAGTGTTCTCTATGCTTTTCTACATCCTGAGTGGAATGAGAATGTCCAAGCACTTCATTGTTGATTTTGGCTTGCTTGCCTTTTACCAATAATCTATCCAAGTGATTCTCCCTTCTCTCATGTAAGAAATGACAGTCAAAAAGCAGAATTTGTCCGACTTCACAATTAGATCAAGAGCTAAGTTTTACTTTTGCTTTCAAGGCACCAAACCAGCACTGGCTCTGCGAGTAAAAGAGCAGTGGCTCTTGGTTAAAGCTCCAGGTCACAAGCCCCAACTTCCTGTGCGGTAAACACGGAAAGCCTGAGTCAGGGGCTGGGCACCTCCATCTTAAAAGTCCTCCTATGAGGTCAGCAGCTAACTCTCTTTGTTGAAATTAACAGCTAAAAATCAATGCCTGGTCCAACAGAGGTATAATTTAGCTAAATTGATTTTTTCAAGGAAGCAAAATCACATGGAGAGAAGGGTGGGTAGCTTTTAACTTATAAAATGAATTTCTTTTGACCTTCCTAAATCAATGGTTTTGGGGAAGGCAGGATGAAAGCATCAACCTGCCAGTCACAACGGGTGATGTGTTTATATAGGAAAACATTCTTATTCTTGAGAGGCATATTGAAACATTTGAGTGAAATGTATGGTTTACATACTTCACCTAAAAATACTTTAGCAAAAAAGAGTAGCAAAAATATTAACCCCAAAAAAGTTAACAGAATTGTTACCTAGTCCACATTCAACCTCACCTAATTGTCCCAAGAAATATGGTTTAGAGTTGGTTTCTTCAAATCAGGACCCAAGCTAGAAGTGTGCATTACATCTGTTGCTACGTCCCTTATGTAGACCCACAGGCTTCCGTTTCAGATCTGGGGGCCAGCTGTCCTACAGGGGGTGCCACCACGGTGGGCAGAATAACAGCACCCCAAGATTCCCACTAGGTAAGCCCCAGAGCAGTGACATGTGACCTTCCAGGCAAAGGGGACTCCGAAGATGCGTTTAAGTCGAGGACCCTGAAGTGGGTGAGTGCCCTGGATCGTATGAGCGGTGTAACACCGTTACAGTGTCCTTGTGGGAGGTGGCAGGAGGGTCAGCTCAGAGAGAGTGGTCTCACTGCTGCGGGGCAACACGCCAAGGAGTTCAGGTGTCTCCAGAGGCTAGAAGAGAGGGTGGGATGGCATCACTGACTCAGCGGACAGGAGTCTGAGCAAACTCTGGGAGACAGTGAAGGCCAGGGAGGCCTGGCGTCCCGCCGTCCTTGGGGTTGCAAAGAGTCGGACACAACTGAGCAAGTACACAGCAAGCAGAGGCTAGAAAAAGCAAGGAAACTGATTCTGGAAACGGAACACAGGCCTGCCAACGCTGTCAGGACTTCTGACCTCCAGAACTGTACGATAACAAAATCCATGTTGCTTTCAGCCACCAAGTTGTGGTCGTTTGTCACCGCAGCGATCGGAAGCTACCACAGCATCTGCCTGAGCTGTTTGAGTGCCAAGCCACAGCATTCTTTCACTTGTTTCCTACTCTTTGTTCCCCTGTGACCCAGTAGTTACGTTTAAAGTAACTTTCTGCATCACTTTTATCAGTATATCACTGTATATTCTGTATTATGGTTCTCAGTTCTACACAACAGACAAAACCACAGTGAAGCGTTCTCTGCTCCCAAACCAGGCGCCCCCAGCACTGTGAGGTCAGGGTGGTCCAAGTCTTGGGGGTGCTGGGGACCTTGGGCACCAAGTCTCAGAAGCGACCCAGAGGCCCCTGCATGGAAGCATGTGGCAGGCAGAGCACGGCAGATGGGGACTCGGCACACGGCCCCACCGGGATCTGAGCAGCAGAGAGGGCTACAGAAATCCAGTCTGTGTGCATTTGGTGTGTTTATGTCATGATCAGAAAAGCAGGGTTTCTGGCAAAGACCTGGACACCTGGACGCAGCAGACCAACGAACCTGAGTGTCCCGAGTGTATCTGTTATGGGTTGAAACTTGTCCCCCAGAAATCGGTCAAAGCCCAAACCCCAGTGACTCGGGACGTGCCCTCGTGGGGAAGCAGGGTCCCTGCAGATGTCATTCGTTGGCACAAGAGTCATCAGGGTGGGCCCAGATCTGAAAGGACTCCCCAGGGTGTCCTCAGGAGAAGACAGCCAGCTGAGACACCCACGGGCAGAGGCCCTGTGAGGACGGAGGCAGAGGCCTGAGATGCGTCCACGAGTCGGGGAACCCCAAGGACTGGGCAGCCCGCGGGGGCTGGGGGAACTCGCCCTCGCGCCTCTGGAGGGCCCAGCCTGCTGATACCCTGGCCTGATTTCCAGCCCCAAGAACTGCAGGAAACCAACACCTACTGTGTAAGCCGCAGCATCCGCGGAACCCCCAACCCCGCGGCCCAGGAGAGGAGACCCCGATACCAATACTGCAGGCGGAGGAGGCCCAGCGGGAGCTCGGCGCCACCCGGGGACCCCGTGCCCTGACACCACCACCTCTCACGGGGGCCCCACCACCTCCTAACCTGGCTCCCTGACCTCACTCTTTCCCCCAAACTCCCTGCTTCCTGACCCAACAGCCAGAGAAACTGTGCTTGAGAACCTCAACGCCAGCGCACCGGCTCTGCTCAGGTGTCACCAGTGCCTTCCCAGAGAGACTGGGATAAAGCTGCAGGCCTCCGCATCCCCTCCCAGCGCTGCCTGCTCCCTCGGCTCCCGCGGCTGGGCCTTGGGCAGGGCTGCCCCGGTCCTCTGGCGTCCCCAGGCCCCCTCGGCCTTGAACCATCTGCCTTCAGGTTCGGGGGGCTGGTCTCTGTCGTCATGTATGTCCCGACCCCAACCCCACCTGCTGGGCGAAGTCCTCCCTAACCTGTGCTCCCACCCCAGCGCTCTGTCCATCTACATCGGTTCTCCTCGGCCCCCGCCGCCCCGCAGAACGGTCCTGTTGGTTAGCTGTTTACTTGCAGGAACACTAGAGCGTAAGGTGCAGAGACTCCCGTCTGCCTCGCTCATGTGAGTCCCTGAATCACTGGGGCTGGGCCCGGCGCCAGGCTCAGAGCCATCGCCGAGCAGACGCTCGCTGAGATACCCGAGACGGGGAGGGGGCCGGAGGTTGGGGTAGGGGGGCTGGCCGGAGGAGTATCCTGGGGGCTGCGATGCCAGAGGCAGCCTGCCCACCTCCTGGGTACGCCTGAGACCTCCCATCTTCCCAGGAGGATGCTAGAAACTCCCCTATTGCATTTATCCCACTGTTGTAAAAACAGGCATCTGTGTGTCTGCATCTTCAAATCGAGACTCAAAATCCTTTCTCGTCTTCTCTGCCTGCATTACATGCCATCGCTCCATGCATCCCACCTGAGAGGGAAGGTGAGACCTGACTCAGGGACAGCGGGCCTGGGCCCGATGGAGTCCTCCTCCGATTCCTCCCCCAGGAGCAGCACGGGAAGAGGGGCTGCGGGGGAGGAGTCTCCCGCAAGGAGCCAGGCACTCACTCAACATTCACTTGGCACCGAGGGCTGTTTTGGTGCCACATCTCAGAAAAAATGGTCTTAATGATTCCCTGGAGATTTTCATGACTCACACGAATTGCAGTCTGTGGCTCCACACCCAGTTCCCAGCTGCATCTGTGTTACAAGAGTAAGCATTTTGGGGGATTTGTTTGACTTTTTATTTCTTCAAAATATCCAAAGGATAAGAAGCTACATGATTTTCTCTCTGATACTTTGAACCTTACCCACACATGTATAGCATTATCAAGGAGGAAAATTCACTCTCTATATATACATCTTCTCTTACCATACTTATTTAAATGATCCATTTGATATCAATAAAGTAAAGAAACTTTTGTGATTCATGAAGTCAGTAATGCATCCCACCCATGACAAAGATATGGGCCAAAAAAGCAGAGATAGGGTGTGTATCTTTCTACAGCACCTCTAGCTCAAGTTCCCCATGTTTTTAACGCACACACGAAAAGAACAAGCTTTGTATTTTCCTAGTTTGAAGAGATTTGGAAGTTCTAATATTTTGGCCATGTAATGCATAAAGCAGACTCATTGGATAGATTGAGGGCAGGAGGAGAAGGGGACGACAGGGGATGAGATGGTTGGATGGCATCACCGACTCGATGGACATGAGTTTGAGCAAGCTCCAGGAGGTGGTGAAGGACAGGGAGGCCTGGCGTGCTGCAGTCCCTGGGGTCGCAGAGAGTTGGACACGACTGAGCAACTGAGCAACGGCAACAAACTGACGGGAGAAGGAGAGAGGATTTTAAAGAGAGAGAGAGAGAGAGAAGCCCGGAGACGCAGCAGGGCGGGTGGGCTCCACAGTGCCCCGGGGACAGATGGGCCACGGTGACGCAGTTTCTGACCCCAGTGTGGTCACAGAAAGGAGACGCGGGCAGGGCTCCCAACGCACCTGTAACCTTGCTTTAAACCCAGAGGAGAGGCCAGAGCACAGCCTTTGACCCCGGGCCCTTAGTCCATCAGCCAAAAACCTGCCACCTAACCTCAGAGATTTAGGAAGAGAAAATAAGTCAGCAGAAAAAGCTTTGGTTTGAAATTCCCTTTTTCGTTGGTTCTCTGCTATGATTAGCAAATTACATCATCTCTGATACCTCAATTTCACCACCTGAAAAACAGGGAAAGTAACAGACTTGCCGCCCACTACTTAGGCTTAGGAAGATGGAAGATGACAGCAGTCAGACACACCAAAAGCAGCGCTCTTGTTTCAGCACATCACTGGGTTTCCTCTGCAGGCAGAGGTGCATCGTCATTCCTCAGGGGCTCAGAGGCAGGAGGCCCTAAAGACACCCTAACGCGACCCCAGAGCTTCCTCCAGCCCCACTGCTATGCGTTCAACTACACGGAGAGGGCGGATTTGACTTCCTTGGTGGCTCAGGGAAAGTGTTTGCCTGCAATGCAGGAGACCCAGGTTCGATTCCTGGGTCGGGAAGATCCCCTGGAGAAGGAAATGGCAACCCACTCCAGTACTGTTGCCTAGAAAATCCCATGGATGGAGAAGCCTGGTAGGCTACAGTCCGTGGGGTCACAAAGAGGCAGACATGACTGAGCGACTTCACTTCTGCTTCATGACTCAGCAACCATCTCAACACAGTGACTGGGTGCACACCTTTTCCGATGAGACCACCCGTGAAGTCACTGTGCTGGCAGGAAATACCCTGCCCCCCAGGGCTGTCAGGAAGCTGCAGGTGGCTGGCTGGTTCACAGGGCCAGAGCCCGCACCACGTAGGGTGTGAACAATTCGCTCTGCTCACCCAATGGCAGGACCGCATACCCTCCAATGCACTGTTCTCAGACAGCAGAACCGGGCCCCGTGTGTGCCCAGGGCTCTAGACAACGCTGGCACAAACTGAGTAACCATCTTGTTCTCAGAGAGCCAGCACTCAGGAGTGTGCTCCTGCTGACTTTGCTACAGAAGCAGAAAGACGAGGAATGCAGCAACCAAAAATAGCTGCAAGCCGTCCTCTGTGTCCGACAGAGACCACGGCAGACACTTCAGAGATGACGTGATAACCGAAAGGACCCCTGGCTGCTGACGACGGGGGCCAGACTTCTGGTCTCGTGTTGATCCTTGCAAACAGTTACCACTGACACATCAAATACGCTCTACCAATTTTCATCTCCAAATCTCGCCTTTTCCTTCTTGTCTGCCCCAGTAGATGCTGACGTTTGGAGAAGCCAACATTACTGTTACCACCGTGCAGGGCATTTACATGCCCGTGGGAATTGCAGAGGCTTAGTCACATTCGCCTTTCTTCCAAACGCTTTATGTTCACACTGCTCTTTTCTAGAATTCCTGTAAGATTACAGTTCCCGCCTTCTTCTGAACAGAAAACAAGACAGAACGCAAATGTGAACAGTGACATAGCTGACGTGCCTTCGCCAACGCCAGCTCTGGAGACAGGTGGGTTCTGTAAAGACAGATTGACAGCAGGTAACAAGCAGGCTGGGAAGATCGACTCATCCATCTCTTTTCAAATCCCAACTATCTTTTCAAGCTGTAATTGCACTGCTTGTAATTGCTTTATCAGTTCTGAGCCTTCATTACTCTTCTTGTCTCACTTCTATTCAATCCAGTGTGGATTGTTTTTTCTGTCTTTTTTTTTAAGGAACAATGAAACTGTCTAGACTCCCAGGGCAGGACAAGAGGTAAGAGGCCATCTGTTGAGGTCTGCAGGTGACCTGGGTGCAGGAGGCTCAACCCTGACCTGGGCGAGAGCCTGCTGCTACCGTGACTAGTCCCAAGGGCTCTGAAAATGCTCTTGGGTTGTTCTCTCCTTCAAGACTGAAGGACTCCCCAAAATTTCGCCCCTGCCCTGCTTCTCACCCCTCTCCCTCGGCTGAGAGCTGGGGACATCCAAGCTACAGCTGTCGGGAATTCAGAAGGCTGGTCACTGAAGGAGTTCACGTTGACAGATGCTCGGGATTTGAAGAACACCTGCCTGGAGGTGGGCCCGTTGGTCCCCTGACTCCTGGGGAGACGCCAGGGGCCAGGCCGCTGGTACCCCCGCTTCCAGCACCCTCACTCTGCCGAGAGCTGTCATCCCCGCTGACCCCTAGGGGCAGGTCTCTGTGCTCCCCACAGAGGGCACTCCTGCCAACTGAGGCTGACAGCAGGACTGCCACCCTCCCAGCTCTGTTCTGCCTCGGAGATGCCCGAATCCTCTCTGCTGTGAAAACCAAGGGCAGAATTTCAGGGGGAGAGGCGAACACCCCAAGAGTCACAAGATAATAAGGGGAAACCATGATAACGTTGGGGGTGACTTCTCTGGACCTGGTTTCTAAGATCGGCCAGACAAGAAAATGACCCGTATTAATAAACAGAGCCCTGAAACCGGAGCACTTTAAAAAATATATATACATGTGCTAGTGCTTTCCACAGGTGGCCATTCTGTGAAATCAGAAACTCGCCTAAACCGCCCCCGCCCCCCATGTGTCTGCAGCACCTGGACACGGAAGATCAGGGCGGGAGCAGGGACGCAGGAGCTGCCGCTGCCCTTGGCTCAGAGGCTCAACATCTGCATCCCGGGTACACCCGGAGGGACCCCCTGCTCTGCAGACTTGCTCCCCCGTCCCCAAGTCCCTCCTACTAGATGACTGATGGGCCTGCGTGCATGGCAGGAGGCCACGGTCAGCCCTGCTCTCACCCTCCAGAGGCCCCTGCTCCGTGCCAAGGTGCCCAGCCCAGTGAGGCAGGTGCTTCGGCCTTAAGCCCTAACTCTCTTTGCTGCCCTCATGTCCCAGCATTCCCACTGGTCCTGCTACACACGACAGGCCAACAGGAGCAAAGCAACAGGACCACCAAACCCCATAGAAGGGGCCTCAGTTCAGGTCAGTTCAGGCACTCAGTCGTGTCCAAGTCTTTGGAACCCCATGGACGGCAGCATGCCAGGCCTCCCTGTCCTTCACCAACTCCCGAAGTTTACTTCACTGAGGCCTCAGACATGTTCTTTCTGTCAAGCCCCTTCCAGGAACTCCCCAAACGGCAGCTGACGGGATATTTCCTAATGGGATATGCTGAGGCGTTTTGGTTTTGTTTTTGTTTTTTCTCCAGAATACAAAGGGTGGCAGCCTCTGATGTGGAATCACATGAAGAGTCACCTTCCTTTGAGTTTACACATGAGCCCCCGCACAGGACAGGGACTCTCTGAGACAGGAAGCCTCCCCTCGGCAGAGCTGAGGAGAAGGTGGGCTGCAGACGCTCCCAGCTTCTGATGCCGATTTCCTGTCTTGTTTTCAATCTTTAACCTTGACCTTCACCAGAGCCCTTTTCTCAGAGGTTGGATGGAAACACGGCATGAGGTACGACTGGACAGGAGCCACCTCTGAAGGCACCACGCATTTATTGTTGTTGTTCAGTCACTAAGTCATGTCTGACATGGACCGCAGCACGCCAGGCCTCCCCGTCCTTCACCAGCTCCCGGAGCTTGCTCGAACTCAAGTCCATCGGGTCAGTGATGCCATCCAACCATCTCATCCTCTGCCATCTCCTTCTACTATTGCCTTTCAATCTTTCCCAGCAACAGGGTCTTTTTCAATGAGTCGGCTCTTCGAATCAGGTGGCCAAAGTATTGGAGTTTCAGCTTCAGCATCAGTCCTTCCAATGAACACCCGGGACTGATCTCCCTTAGGATGGACTGGTTGGATCTCCTTGCAGTCCAAGGGACTCTCAAGAGTCTTCTCCAACACCACAGTTCAAAAGCCTCAATTCTTTGGCACTCAGCCTTTATGGTCCAGCTCTCACATTCATACATGACTGCTGGTAAAACCATAGCTTTGACTAGATAGACCTTTGCATAAGATGTCCCAAATTTTTGCATAAAATGTCCTACATTATATATATACATTACTTTGTCAACAAAGGTCCATCTAGTCAAGGCTGTGGTTTTTCCAATGGTCATGTATGGATGTGAGAGTTGGACCATAAAGAAAGCTGAGCACTGAAGAATTGATGCTTTTGAACTGTGGTGTTGGAGAAGACTCTTGAGAGTCCCTTGGACTGCAAGGAGATCCAACCAGTCCATGCTAAAGGAGATCAGTCCCGGGTGTTCATTGGAAGTACTGATGTTGAAGCTGAAACTCCAACAGTTTGGCCACCTGATGCAAAGAGCTGACTCATCTGAAAAGACGCTGATGCTGGGAAAGATTGAAGGCAGGAGGAGAAGGGGATGACAGAGGATGAGATGGTTGGATGTCATCACTGACTCAATGGACATGGGTTTGGGTGGACTCCAGGAGTTGATGATGGACAGGGAGGCCTGGTGTGCTGCAATTCATGGAGTCACAAAGAGTTGGACACGACTGAGCAACTGAACTGAACTGAATATATATACACACACATACATATGTGAAGAACACCCCACATGTAAACTATATCACATACACACACAAAGAATACCCCACATGTCAACTATATCACATACACGTGAAGAACACCCTACATGTCAACTATATCACACACACACATATGTGAACACCCCATATGTCAACTATATCACACACACACGTGAAGAACACTCCACGTGTCAACTATATCACACACACATGTGTCAACTATATCACACACACGTGTCAACTTTATCACACACACATGTCAACTGTATCACACACACGTGTCAACTACATCAGTAAAAGGAGCCACAAGGTGGGACCATCACAGACAGTCCTGCTCACATGTTCCCCCTTCCATGCAAGGCACGAGGTTTTACCCACAGGCCACCAGTAAATATTCTTGATTGACTGAATGAACAAACTGTTGAGGAGGTGGATATTTTTTTCCAAAATAAGACTTTTTTAGTCATCACACACATTCAGACTGGCAAGGAGTGTGAAGCCTTCATGTCCAACTCTGTTGCCATCTGATTTCATTTATCTGATCTCCGAGCCAAGGGTCTTTTGCTCTGAAGGCTAAGGAGGACGTACGTGGGAAACCTAGCCCCAGAAAAAGTCAGACAACCGCTCAAGACCCCTGGGGGACGCTTCTGGGGTTTTCAGCATCATCTCTCAGAAGCAGCCACTGACAGGCTGGACCCACAGTGTCTTTCAGTTTCCCCACAAACTTTACAAAGGCATCCACACATCAACCTTGTGTCCTGCAGACACTCCTAGCCACTCTGCATTTACTAAGAGTCAAAGGCAGGCTGACTTTCTGTCATTCAGACAAGGTGACACCAGGAAACAGTAAATATTCCTATACCTCGTGTTCTGTTATCAAAAATAACCTAAAGAGGTCGGTGCACTTTCCTGTACTCCTCAACAACTTAGCACCTACGTCTCCATCAAAAGTGCTGAGGATAAGACAACTTGCGATCAGGAGGCCTCAGAAAGTGACTACAGTTAATGATGCAACAGGTTCTGTGAGTCGCCAAGCGCTCCGAGGGGGTCCTGGTGCGCGGCCCGTCGTGGCGCCAGCTTGGCTGCCACCGTGAGCGCCCTGGAGCCTGTCTCCTCAAGCTGACTACCGAAGGGCCTCAGCAATCTCCCCGCCGGAGGTGCACCAAAGATTCTCTGGACCTCAGAGCTCAGGACACCCCAGCACCCCATCGCTCCGCCCCAAGCCCCGCCCAGCGCCCCATCACTCCTCCTGGCCCCGCCCAGGGCCCCATCGCTCCACCCCCCACCCCGCCCAGAGCCCCATCACTCCTCCTGGCCCCGCCCAGAGCCCCATCGCTCCACCCCCGGCCCCACCCAGGGCCCCATCACTCCGCCCCAGGACTCATGGCCCTGGCGTCCACCACCTGCTCCCGCACGGCCGCAGACGATCCACCTCCTCCCGTGGCCCCAGGAACACATCCCATTCTAAGAGGCTACGTGACCCGACCTCCAGCAGGTGAGAGTGATCCCTCACTTCTCAACTTTCCGTGCGTTTCTTAATTGATAATGACATGTCACTTTCCCTTTAAAAAGTCCACACGAGAAGACTCTGAATCTCACCTTGGGTGGTAATTTTTCTTCCTGTGTTCTAAGTACCCCCTTTGCGGGAAATTATCGCCTGTAATGTGCACACAGCCCATATGGGTACGTGTGTGTGCGTGTATGTGTATACACACGTATTTCACTAAAATGACCACTGATTTCAGTCTCTCATTTCCTCCCTCCACCCCACTCTCCTCCCCAAATAACGAAGCACGGATAGTTACTTCTTCCGCAGCGTCTTCTACGGTGGGCTCTGAGTTCAGATCCTCCTCGGTGGTCTGACAACAAAGGAGACACAGGAAGTGCAGTTAGCTGCCCACGTTCTTGTAAACAGCGTCAAACAGGCAATCGGGCGAAGGACCGGGTACAGATACTCAGTGCTGGGCGGCAGGACTCGGGAATGGCATCACGGCCCCTCTGCACCTGAATGCAGTTCCAGCTCTGGGCCGCTTCAGGCCAGAGACAGACCCTTTCTGTCACAGGAGGCCAACAAGACACTGCGAGTTTGCATCCGCAATGACGGATGGCCAGGTCAGCCCCGGTGCCCGTCGGACACGGCCACTGAAAGGGGAAGCAGGCGGTTCCTATAACTGCCTGACAGCGGCGTGAGGGCGGGCTGTGGGTTTACACAGCCCTGCAGTACTCGGGCTGTGAGGACAGCAGCAGGTTCCAGGGGGGCTTTGTAGCCAGCCTGTTAGAGTGGAACAAAACCACAGTCTCGAGCCAAAGCTCAGAGTGAATTAAACCAGAGAGAGTCAAGTCCCGAATCATAAACTCATTAAGGGTGGTGTTTCTGCAGGGCAAGCCTTGAACAGAAAGGTCTGTGTCTGAGCTTTGCTTCCCACCTAATGACTTCAGGCAAATTGCTTAACCTGAACCTCAGTTTCCCCACATAGAAAATCAGGGACATAAGGATATCTGCCGCCTGGAGACACGGGCAGAATTGAGGGAAATGAGCCCTCACAGCACTCCGCCCCGGCTCTGGCATGCGGTGGACACTCAGAGTTGACCGCTGTCACAACCATTTCTAGTTTCGTTTTCAGCTCAGCAGCCATGAGAGAATCGTCACTGTACAAGCTAGGCTAGGAAATTCAGGAGTCATGTTTGATCTTCATTGCTTAAAAACAGGGCTGTCTCCTTTCTCTAATATGTGATGACACCTCGGAAGGAAAAATCCCATTGAGTCCTCTGAAGGACAAACAAGAGGGGTCCACTGGTCCTCCTGGGCTGATGCTCTCCTGCCTCCCCACCACACCTCCCCAGTCCTCGCTCCCCGGCCACATTCCCCCAGCTCCCCGCAGCACGCCCTGGGCACTGTACCCCTGCTGACAGCAGTGATGGAAAAGTCCTGCCCTGAAGATGTGTGTCTGACTTGCTGGCACACGGTTCACACAATACTTTGTGCTTGTCTTTGATGCCAGCTTCTTCTGGGGTTTTATGCAGGTCCCAGTTTTTTAATTAGCACGTTTCCTTGTCAACACGCCCCATTCATGGATAAAGTATGCTTCCAAATACCTCAAAACAGTTCATAAACCACAAACACTTTCCCTAGACAGTCAAATGAACTTCCCTTGGTCTGTGTGCTGAAGCAGGATCAATTTTTATAAGGACGTATAAGGATTCTACATAAGGATTTTTATACAGATTCTCTAGTCCAGTGACCCTCAAATCCAACTTAGTTCAGTTCCCTCTCACTGCAGAACAGAAAAGAGATGTGAGGGGAAGCAACTCACGAAGGCAGGAAAAACCTAGGGTCCGCGAGAATTGATCACTACCCCTGGAAAACCGACAACTGGTTCTGTTAAATAAATGTGTGTAAAAGCACTGGCATCACATAGCAATTTTCTCATAGAAAATCACACCTTTTATGCAAGGATTTTGTAATACTTAGCTTGGAGTTCAGAGGTCAAATGGACGCCATCTAGTTTTGCCCAGTTCCTTGAGATGGGAGTTATTTTAGTATCACACGACATAAAATATGTGCCAAACTGGGAAACAAAATCAGCCTCCGGGCTCCAAATAGAGAGCTCTCACATTTTCCTGACACCTTAAAATATCTCAGGGTTAATATTTCAGGTTTAATCTTTCTGTAGAAAGAACTCTCATTTCTGGGTTCCTAATAAACAGAGATGGAATGCTCTATCTTAACTTCCTTAGGGTTTACTATCCCAAAACATTCACCCAGGAAGCCTGAAGAAAATTTATTTTGCTTCAGGACCTTTTAATTTATCCAGTTTTTATTATTTGTTGTTGCATATACGTGAACCTCAAAGACTTCTGTAAAGGTGCTCTCTCTGTGGGGTGGCGAGGCCATGCAGTCTCTCGGCCAACTCTGCTTCAGATTATTCCAGATTGCAAGCTTTTTCTAAGATCATGTTATATATATTTCTAGTAATGCAAGAATATTTATTGCTGGTGTATTTTCAATTTTAGAAACGTCTAAAGCGCAAGCTGCTCTTCAGAGCTTGGGTCACTGGCCACGACACAGTATCCAGAGGCCCAGAAGACGTGCTCCAAACCTCCTCCGCTCCTCACTCCCGTCCTCCTTTCTAAGCCCCCCGACCAATCCTCCCCCGAAAGAAAGGCTTCCTCCGTGGGGCTTGGATGTTGAGGGGTGCCGGCTGGGCCCTCCTACCACCAGCAGAGTTCAGATCAGCAGGAGGGGATCAGAAAGCACCCGGAGATAGGAATGGGCCTTCTGGTTCATCATTAAGCCAGGTCATTCGTTCAACTTGTTAAAAACCTTTCTCAAAAGAAAAAATAAACTTGATCCGGCAACATAATGAGTGAGACGTTCTTTCTAAGGTATCACCGTCACTGCCGAGAATAGCCTCGTGTGCAGACAGAATAATCGTAGCCCTGACCTGTGGGGTCATCACCTCCCACTCAGGTACTCCATCGAAAAACCGTCCCTCATATCTGTGCCAGGCTGGACAAGCTCCTCTGACCAGCATACACAGCCCAGGTGTTAATGCGTTAGTGTGGCTTCAAAAGAGTGTTAAATACAGAAGATTAACTAACTTCTCTTCTGAAACAGAATCTCTCCTGCTGTTTAAAATTGCGTGAATGTCTCAATACCTAGTGTGTATATATATATATATATAATATATATATGAAACATATAAACTAGGAAGACTTGAACTTACTGATATGATGCAGGATACACGAGATAAGGCAAAAGTTAAAGGTTGGATTTTGTAAAGGTTTGGTCAGTTACCAAAATCTGCCATTTATAAATGTGATTTGAGTTGCTATAAACACAGCACAGGTATATTACATAATTCGATAGATTTAATAACTTTGGGGAACTTTCTTTTCCAGGAAAAATATATGTTGATGGTCTATAATTCAAACTGAAACGAAATTCCATGAAAAGAGAGCTCCGTGTCCCTTGGGTAGCACCAGTTAAGCAGAATCAGCCCCGCCAGCACACGCCCGCAGCCCCGCGGGTGGGCCGCTGACGTGCATCTCCTTACCCCTCCATCCTCAGCCCCTCTTCATCCCACCACACCCCCTGTTGGGGCCGCGTCATCTCTCTGCCTTGGTTTTTAAAGCAGAGCTCACCACTTGTTCGCCTTTTGGTTTCATCCTTCACTGTAGCAGTTGGAGGGCTCATAATTTAAAGCCACTTGTTGAAGGGAATAAACTGATGTAGCTTAGTCCGAGAGCATGGAGACTCTTCTAAGACACACACTCCAAGAAGCATCCTGAAGTTTGGCTGAAGAGCAGCCATTTTTTTCTTCATTCATTTTCATTCATATATTTACACCACACACAACGCCTTGTGTGGGTGTGTGCACACGCATATGTACACTTTGTATGTGTACATAAACACAGCACACACACCTATACTCATTAAACACCCCAGACTCTACCACATAATAGTCGCTCAATAAATATGATTTCTTTATAGTACACAGACTCCCCTCTGGCCACAGAGTTAGGGTTTTTAAGGACACTGTAGAAAAAGTACCACACTTTCCTTCTCCGGACTCACCTCTATTTCCATGGGCTCCACCTCTATCTTCTTCCATAGCTCCAGCAACTGTGCAATGGGCATGTTTGAAAACTTTCCTTCCGATCAAGTGTGGGCTGAGGAAGCAAATGACCGCAGGCACCAGACAGTACAGAGATCCAGACAGGATGTCGGAGCGCAGGCAGAGGCGGGCGGCGCTGGAGGAAGGGAGCCGGGGAGGACGCAGTCCTGCTGGGACAGCCGCTGGCTCGGTCGGGTCCTCGGGCCCGGGGGCCGGGGAGGGAGCCGGGGGTCTGCAGTGCGGCTGCTCCGCCGGCGAGTCCTCGCCCCGGACGGCCGCCACGCCACCCCCGGGCTGCGCCAGGGGCTCGGCCGCGTCGCGCTGGCCGGCGCTGCGAGCCGAGGAGGAGGAGGCAGGCTGCAGCCTCAGGATGCGCGCTGCGACTTTCCCGGAGTGCGCGCCGGCTCGGCCTCAGATTGGACTCCCTGCCTCGCCCCCTCCCCTGGGCGGCCCCTCCCCCTCCCCCCACTATTTTACCTTAATTGGCTCTAAACGACGGGTGAAAGTTGGGTCTGAGGATGCTGCTGCCATAGAAACAGCATAGCAACCGAGGGCCGGGGGGAGGAGGGGCGGCGAGGAGGGGGCCGCGCGGCAGGTTCTGCCCTCTCCCTCCCCTCGCACGCGCGCGTGCACACGCGTGCACACACCCCCTCCCTTCGCCGAGGACTGCGCTGAGCCCCCTACGACCACCTGCGGCCAGCGGGGACGCTAGGGGCGTCCAAGGCCAGAGGCCAGGTCCCTGCGAGCTGCTCCTCTTGACCAGCGTTTCAGAGACTCTGCATCAGAGAATTGCCGCTGGAGGGTCACCTGGGGCAGCACCTCGGCCTGGGTGTTCCCCGCCCCGACCCCCCAAGCATCAGCGGGGGAAAGGAAAGGGGGGGATCCTGGGGGGGCCGGGGCCCCGTGTCCTGCGGCTTGTCCTGCTCCAGCCAAGGCCGTCCCGGGGAAGGCCGGCGGCCTCGGCACCTCGGGAGCTGGTAGCCCTGCTGGTCTCGGGAGAGAGGATAGAGGAGCTGGGCGGTCAACTCCGGGGCGGGGTGGGGGAGAGGGCTCAGAACAAGCATCCTGCTGAACTAGAACTGGGGAGAGGGGCGGTCATGCACATCAGACGTTTGCTAAGTTGCAGGGAGGGTGCTCTGTGCACAGAGAACAGCGTCTTGTTTAATGTTCCATGTGATGTGGATTTCACCATCCCCGGCTGGTAGACGAGAAAACCCTGAGGCTCAGAGACAAGGACCCAGCCCAGAGTCACACGGCCCCCAGCGGCAGAACCGGAAGTGCGGTCCGGCAGACTCAGCCTGGGCTCTGAGGTCCCAGTTTCCTGCAGAAGGGAAACCAGGAGTGCGGTTTTCTGGGGAACATTTCCCTCCTTTGGCTCTCTTTTTTTGGGGTCTTCTTTGTCCTTTCCCTCATGCTGTTTCTGTCTTAGAATAAAAGATGTGTGACATGGAAATATTCATCTCCCCAGATTTCTAAGGCTAATGTGATTTTTGGTTTCCTCCTTTGGGAAATGGTGGTAAAGTCTAATACAATTTAATGTTGCTTCTGGAATAAGTATTCATTTCTATAGCAAATTCCTTTATCTCTGGGAAAAAAATATCTAAGAAATGCCTTACTGCTTCCAAAACTTGCCAATAATATCCTTGTCCTTTTCATCATTATAAAAATCACAAAGAAATCCAATTCATTAGAAAAACAAAAAAACAATAACCACTCACTCAGTCGTGTCTGACTCTTTGCAAATCCTGGACTGTAGCCCACCAGGCTTCTCTATCAACGGGATTCTCCAGGCAAGAATACTGGACTGGGTTGCCATTCCCTTCTCCAGGGGATCTTCCCAACCCAGAGGTTGAACCCATCTCCCTCACTGAAGGCAGAATGTTTACCATTTGAACCACCAGAGAAGCCCCAACAATCACTACAAACTAGCTCAAATTCCAGATACTGCATGTTTCAGAGGGAAAATATAGTCAGAGTTAACAGAAAAGTTTCCATTCTTAGTGTGAATTTACAAAAGTCACTTTGTCTTTCTTCAAAATGGGGCCAGTAAGGATTCTGAACATTAATTCCATTCAAAATAAAAGTAACACCATTATTGTTTGTTTTCAAAAGGGACATTCACTGACTGAGTGAAGGCTTCTAATGTGTTCACCAAATTAAGGTAATTTGGGGCATAACTTAAAAGGTCAAGGTTGTTGTTGCTCAGTCACTAAACCATGTCCAACTCTTTGAGACCCCATGGACTGCAGCATGCTAGGCTCCCTGTCCTCCACTATCTCCAAGAGTTTGCTCAGATTCATATCCATTGAATCAGTGATGCCAGCCAACTGTCTCATCCTCTGTTGTCCCCTTCCCCTCCTGCCTTCAGTCTTTCCCAGCATCAGGGTCTTTTCCAATGAGTCAGTTCTTCACATCAGGTGCTCAAAGTATTGGAGCTTCAGCTTCAACATCAGTCCTTCCAATGAACATTCAGGACTGATTTTCTTTAGGATGGACTGGTTGGATCTCCTTGCAGTCCAAGGGACTCTCAAGAGTCATCTCCAACACCACAGTTCAAAAGCATCAGTTCTTTGGTGCTTAGCCTTCTTTATGGTTCTACTCTCATATCCCTACATGACTACTGTAAAAACCACAGCTTTGACTAGATGGACTTTTGTCAGCAAAGTGATGTCTCTGTTTTCTAATAAGTCAAGATTTTTTAAAGGTCAAGATTAATAACAGGTAAACTGAAATGAGTTTTGTGTAATAAAGAAAGGGAAATTATTGGTATAAAAAGTAGTGCTGAAGAGATGTTGGGACTTTTCCGTCTGAAGGAATGAGCACAGGAAGCTCTGGAAGCTGGGTTGGGGGTAGAAAATGAAGTGGGGTTCCTTACTGGGAGTTCATAAAACTTCCACTTTCTGGAATTTTTCATGAATATTCTGAGATGGGGCAGACTGAAGGGAAGCGCTGGTCTTTTCACTTGGGAACAAGGAAGAAAAGGAAGTGGGGGGACGTCCTGTGAGGGACCAGCCAGCTGCATCCCTGGGGCGAGGGGCTGGAAGCACACAGACCAGACCAGCTATCTGCAGATGCAGGAGCTCCCATTAAAGGCACATCTTAGGAGCGCGATGGATGATTGCTGAAAATGTGGCTCGTTTCCTTTTAAACTATGCAAATGTGACACTAATAGAGAGACTGAAGTCTATTCAGCGGTTTCGCAGGTGAAGCAGAGGCTGGGGGAGGAGTGAAGTCGTGAATCGAGGGGGTGGGGCCTGATTCTGCCCCCAGGAGCCTGGGCCGTGTCCATGGCCTCCACTCTCTGCACAACTGCATCTGAAACCCCAAAGACAGTTCCTGAAAGGCGGACAACCACCTCGATGAACTCTCCCCCCATCACCTTCATGGATGCCACCTGCCCAGACATGGTATCTGGCATGCTGGATGGAAAGGAAAGAAGAACAGACTCCCTAGGAAACCAAATGTAAAATAAAGTTTAAAAGACATTTTTCACACAGATGTATTTTTCCAGTAAAAGATCACTCCATTTGTAAATCTCAAATTAGGAAACGCAAACAATGAGAGACGGACTAGCTTTCCAAAAAGAAGTGATGCTAAGTCGCTTCAAACATGTCTGACTCTAAAAAAAAGAAAAAATAAAATAACGTGTCTGATTCTTTGCGGCCCCATGGACTGTAGCCCACCAGGCTCTTCTGTCTGTGGGACTCTCCAGGGAAGAACACTGGAGTGGGCTGCCCTGCAGGACTGACTCAGGGATTGAACCCGTGTCTCCTGTGGCTCCCGCACTGCAGGTGGATTCTTTACTGCTGAGCCACCAGGGAAGCCTAAAGGGAGTAATGATACCATCCAAATACCTACAAGGATAAAGGCCCATATAGAGGCCAAAGAAATCACGTTCTATGTCCCGGAAGACTCGAAGGACTTTTTCAACAAGAACAAGTAAAGACTTTTTCAACAAGAACGCAAGCATCCGTTTCCAAGGAGAAAAAGCAGCTGGCGTATCCTTGCAGAAATGGGTCTGTAATGAAGCAAACTCTGGAGACCAAAAGCAGGGGGAGCGTCTCAAGAGACCCCCGTCACAGTCACTGTGAACGGAGTCGCGCGAGCTGATGTCAGCGTCCTGGAAGCCAGCCTCCAGCCAAAGCCCCCAGTGCCCCGCGAATCTTAGAACGCGCTTCTTCTCTGAGAGACTGGTGACGTGGGTGTAAAGGTGTCTCGTGACTCGAGGGGAGGGCCCGCGGCCCTGGTGGTTGACATGGGCTTGACTCCCTGGAGAAGCGACCTGAGGGTTTACCCTGGGCTGCTCTGACTGGCTGGTTGCCATGACCCGAGAATTCGGGGAGTTGAAGAGAATTACTCATTTCTAGGGAAGTGACTGCCAGCCTTGGGATTTCACTCTCCAGGTTTCAGGCACTTCCCCAAGCACACCTAAACCAAGTCAATTTTCATTTTAACAAATAGGCACGGTACCCACTGTCACAGGCTGAACTGTGTTTTCCCGAGCCCCCTCCGCCACACGATTTACACACTGAAGTGGGGGAAAGAGGGCCTTGGTAGCTGTAAGTGGTGAAGATGAGTTGGCAGGGGGAGTAGGGTGGCCCTAATCCATTAAGACCAACATCCTTACAGAAGGCGGAGACGTGGGGGACTTTCCTGGTGGTCCAGGGGCTAGGACTCCGTGCTCCCAGTGCAGGGCCCCAAGTTCGGTCCCCAGTCAGGGAACTAGATTCCACATGCCACAACTAAGACCCGGGTCAGCCAAATAAATTAAAAAAAAAAATGATGTTTTTAAAAATTTGTAAAGGGGGGTAGATGTGGACACAGATGGGCATGGGGAGAAGGTCCGTGGACACTTGGTCCTGTGCTCACAACCAGGGAGCCAGCAGAACTGGAGAACGGCCTGGGATAGACCCTCCCTGGGGCCCTGCCAACACCTGGACCTTGGACCCCAGCCTCCAGAGCTGCCAGATGAGAAATTTCCATTGTCTAAGGCCCCCCGCTGTGGTCATTAGTGTGGCAGAAGCCAGCAAACCCCAGGGGGCCAGGGAGGCTCCAACCATGAATCCGCAGGTCCCCAGCCACCGGGACCCAGAGGTCCATGGAGACCGGCGCCAGGAGACCCTGGTTCACACCTTTCTCCTTCGGGGAGGGGCCGGGGCACAGGGGCAATGTTTCAGAGGGAGACCGCTAGCTTCAGACCTCCAGAGAGGCTTCCAGAACCCCCTTTATATACTCACATCCTGCAGTTTGGTCCAGAAAGACACGAAAGGTCTTCAGAACCCAGACCAGCCAAGCCCTCTCTCCAGCACTACAGAGCCGTAACCCGGTACCAGAGGGTGGCTTCTTTCCACCAGAAATTATTCACGAGAAAGAAAACACCGGCCGAGTACAAAATAAACAGCGTCTCTGTATTACGAGAACTAAATTATATGCTGGGAGAACACTCTAAACAAGGAGGAGTGCCTGCAGGCTTCCCAACTAGCATTCCCTCTCTGCTGGGGAAAGTGCGTGGGAGCCCGGCCGCGGGAGCCCTGCTCCCCCCAGTGAGGCCTCGGGCCTTCTGGACAGAAACACGGCCCTGGACAGACGCGTGAATGTCCTTCGTGAGAAAGACCGAGCACACGCCACACACGGAGGGCGGCACGCGTGGTGGAATCCGCTCGCCCACCTCGTTCCGCTCGCCCCCTCGCCCGCACAGGGCGCTCCGAGGAAATCGGCGTGGTCTCCACGCGCACTACCTGGCGGCTCCCAGCCTCTGCGGCCGGAGTCCTGCGAGCTGGCTGGTCTCTTCCCCGTTTCTGACTCAGCACACTCTGCGGTATCTGTCAGTTAAGTAATTTCCAGGGGGTTATTTAATGGAGCTTCCAAGGTTTATTTCAACTTTCACAGGGCTAGCCACGGGGCACATCCAGTAACGCCACAGGAAGGAACTGTCCCGTGGGGAATGGCCCCCGAGCGGCCCCCCCTCCGCAGGCCTCGCGCGGAGATCTGCTGGGAGCCACCGGAGTGCCCGTGGCCTTCAGGAAGGAAGGGTAAAGGAGACGAAATACGTCTCTGGGTGTTTTAAAGCATTCCCTGTTGGACCAACTCAGGTTCCTTCTGAAAACAAAAATAACAATGTTGGTATCTATAAGCTGAACACATGACATGCCCTTTTAAAGGACAGCGTGAAGTCTCTGGAACCTGTCGACACAGCGCTTGGCCTCGAGGAGAAGCGAAGAGTGTCAGGACCCAGCCCAGGTGGATGATTCAGAAGCCCTCTCCTGTCCTCCTGTGGCTGATGACCTGCAGGTGTTTGCTGTCGTTGTTATTATCACTGTTCACTTAAGCTTTCTAAAAATTTTTAGCGGGGTCTAGTTGATTCACAGTGTTGTGCTTGTGTCAGGCACACAGCAAAATGAACCAGTTACACAGACATACATATATATACCCACTCACTCTCGTTTTAGATCCTTCTCCCGTGTAGGCTATTACAGAGAACCGAGTAGAGTCCCCTGGGCTGTGAAGAGGTCCTTGTTAGCCAGCTACCTTCTGTGTAGCAGTGTGTGCATCTCGATCCCAGTCTCCCGGTTCATCCCTTTCCTCCCCTCATCCCTTGGGAATGACTGAGCAATTGAGCACACGGCACACAAGTTTTAATAACAGTTGAGCCACTTTACTAAGAAAGAAATGACTATCAGTTACTCGGTTAAGAATGGAAGAAGGCAAGAAAGAATAAAAATGACTAAAAGCCACAAATAGTAAAACTTGGAAGACTGTCCTGACCCCAGACTCTGTACTAGATTTTGGAAGGAACTGGTGGTAGTTTAGTCACTAAGTCCTCCGTCCATGGGATTCTCCAGGCAAGAATACTGGAGCAGGTTGCCATTTCCTCCTCCAGAAAGAACTGGAACCAGTCATAATTTTTACTGACATTAGAAAATTAAGCATATATACAAATGGTATTTGGTAAGTTATTAAAACTGAGATAGTTACTTCCTTATAATAGAAAAACCAGTAAAAACATAAAGAAAAGAAATGAAAGTGAAGTTGCTCAGTCGTGTCCAACTCTGTGCAACCCCGTGGACTGTAGCCCACCAGGTTCCTCCATCCATGGGATTTTCCAGGCAAGAGTACTGGAGTGGGGTGCCATTTCCTTCTCTAGGAGATCTTCCCGACCCAGGGACTGAACTCAGGTCTCCTGCATTGTAGGCGGACGCTTTACTGTCTGAGCCACCAGGGGAGCTCTCTAGGGATCTTCCAAATAATCTCTGGAATCAAGTATCTAAGTATCAAGTGTCTAGTCCTGGTAAAAGTATTCGAAGTGCATGATAATACAGTTATAGAATAATCACTATAGTGGTACGGGATTCTCTTTTATTGGAGAAAGTGGTAGTCAGAGGAGGCATTTGAAACCACAACTGAATTAGACTCCTTGAGACACAGCCCAAGGGCAGGAGTGTTTCCAGCCTGAGATGCACTTTTCCGATTGCAAGAACACAAATTCCAGGGGCCACAAGCCCCAACTCTGGATCTTCTGTTCGCACGGATGTCTGTCTCTGTGCTCTTGACTTTCACTTCTACATCTGATCTTTTTAAAAAGATTAACACATGCTTATCTCGTTAGGAAAATGTAAGAACACAATGAACAAGCTGGCCTTGACACAGGTCTTACAAGAAGAAAGATTTTCCTTGAAGTGTTTAGCTTAAGGGATGACTGGGCCAGTAAAAATGAAGGGCATCTTCTGCCTTGAAAATGAAGGCCATTTCTGCATCAGTGTTTGATATCTGAAAAGAATCCTGCAAGGTAAAAGCATGGAAAGATATCCTAGGATCTCACCACCAGCATGTCCAATGCCATACTCAGCCATGCGCTGGCCCGTCTCAAAGGATGCCTTAGAGTTCCCCCAAACCTCAGGAGTGCACTTGCAGGCTGATGACCCAGGGACAGTCTTCCCCGGTCAAGAGTGGAGGTGTCCCGTGTGTGGACACACAAGCCTCAGTCCCACCTGCATGGGGGAGGCTCTGTCCCTCCTTCAGGAACAAGGTTTCTGTTTATTAACATAAAGCAAAGCATTAGTAAACCCTCCAGGTCAAGTTAATCTGCAGCACTGAATACACATTCTTGCTTCACAAATGATAATTGAGTAGTTGCTAAGGGAATTTTTTTCAGGTATCAACAGAATTGGTGTGTGAGTATGAGCACATGTAACCCATGGATTTCCTGGGAAAAATGAAGCTCCGGCACTGCCTGGCCCTCGCTGCTCCTTTTGACTGGCTCTTCAATCCTCCAAGCAAAAACCCTGTCCCTGAGGGCAGGACCCTGGCTTAGCCCCTGACGTCTCAGCAGACAAGCACAACTCGGGGTCCGCATTTCATCTTTGCACAAGTCTCAGCTGCACAAAGAGGTATCTGAGGCCTTGGAGGTAGGGTGTGATTCAGTAGGACGTAGAAACCATGAATAGGGCCCAACAAGATCTGTCTCCCAGGGTGCGTGCACCAACTATTGATTTTGCCAAAGTTTTATAGGGTAGAAGAGGTCTTTTCCCTGGTTTTAAATGCAAATTCTTTAAAATGAATATTTAATGCATTAATGAAAGCATTAAAGGAATGATCAGAGCAGGACTTCTTTTTTTAATGCAAGTGTCCCTTTAGTATTACTAAGTATTTCCTGAGAATAGTTCAACCTAACCTTGAATTTGCACTCACGTAGGGAATGAAGTAGCATGTATTTCTTATTAGGCCAAAAAAAAATCGTCTGAAGAAATACTGATTCTTGTTCTCCCCCACCCCAAGTCCCCAGGAGGCTGACCTCTCCAGTGATGGTAGACGGAGCTCCTGGGATGGGCTGGGACACTCAGCTGGCAAGGGAGACCCTCAGCGTAAGCAGAGGCTTGAGTCAAGGACCCACGGCTCTAAGGGCCTTTGCCCCTAGCGCACCCCGAGCTCTGCTCCCACCGCCCCAGGCTCCCAGGTCCCCACAGATGAGCACAGATGTCCAGGAAGGCAGCTGGACCCAGAGGGACGTGGAGCAGTGAGTGACCAGAGGGAGCCCAGTGCTATTCCGTCATCACATAACCTCCTCTGGAGGAGCCCCAGGGGTCGGGGCGATTGGGATTTGACCTCAGAATGCATTCGATTTGCAGAAGAGAAATGTGATTGGTTTTGCATGACCGTTTAGACTGGTTTTCCAGAACGAGTTAGATTTTCCCTGTGATGGGTAGTGGGGGCAGGGGAGTCAGTCTTGCCTTGGACGTTATCCTACAGCTGTCAGACTTCTGGGCTATTGAACAACATCACCGGGAGTGGAGCTGGGCAAACCTGAACACCCTTGACAATGAAAGAAAAGTACTTTATGCTGTTCTTTCCAGCTATACTATTTGATCCCCAGCATGCCACATCCGCAATGTAGCTGAAATCCAAAGTGCTTATTCAAATCCATGTCCCGCCTCTTTTGGGACCTGCTGGACCCGCCTGAAGGCCCAACAGTGGGACAAGAACATTCACACTTTCTGCCAGCAACTTCATTACGTGTTTTCATATCTTGGCTTCCTGTCATATAAAAACACTGAAGTCTGGGCTATTAAAAGCAAACCAAATAGCCTTCTGATTTATTTCATCCAGCTTTTTTTGTTGTCTGGCTTGATTTTCTTTAAAAACAGCCTTTTGTCTCGTGTTTTGAATAGGTTTTTCCTCTATGCAGCTGATTACTGCAGCCTTTTTAGATGGCACTTCTGTCAGCTGAGAAAGCTCAGCTAGACTTTTTTTCTTCTTCAGTAAAAATAGATATTTTCTGATTGGAGCATATGGAGTTTTCTCTGCATTGTCACATGCTGATCACTCATCAATATAAATCTTTACTGTCTCTTAAGAAATAGTTTCTAAATGACTTTCTGAAAAGCGGAAGAGGGAGGCCAGCTTCAGGATCTCTAGATCCTGCTCAGCGGTTGTCTGGTAGACACACTGAGGCGGGGGTCAGCAGGGGTGGGGAGGGCGTGGTGTCCAGCCTCAGCCAGGCCTTCCCCCTGAAGGGCAGCAGTGGGGCTGAGACGTCGGCGCGAGTCTGCAGGGCAGTGGCCCCAGAGGCCAGCGCGATGCCCACAGCACAGCTCCCTGACCCTCTCTCTCTGCCTTCTCCCTCCCCGTGAAGTCATGAGACCCTGGGGGACTGGAAGCGTGACAGCGGGGACCACTCTCATAGGTAAGGGGCCCCACACCTGCTGGAAACCAGGAGCCTTTCCAGGCCCACCCACAGGGAGGGCGGTAGGGGAGTGGGGAGGAGCGTGGGGAAGGTGTGGGTGGGCATGGGGAGGGGCGTGGGGAGGGGCGAGGGGGTCTGGGGAGGGGAGTGGGGGTCTGGGGAGGGGCGTGGGGAAGGTGTGGGTGGGCGTGGGGAGGGGTGTGGGGGCGTGGGGAGGGGCGTGGGGGTCTGGGGAGGGGCGTGGGGTCTGGGGAGGGGCGTGGGGAAGGTGTGGGTGGGCATGGGGGCGTGGGAAGGGTCACGCAGAAGGTATGGGGAAGGGACATCGGGTGTGAGGCGGCTGTCTTTCTGCAGCCAGACCCTTCCCACCGAACTCACCCAAAGAAGCAGGGCCTCCCCAGGGTTTCAGAGACCGCCCTCAGGAAGTGGTCAGAGCAGTGGCCCTTTGGGTCAGGCCGTCCCCGCTCCCAGTTTCTCTCGTTATCTCTTGGGTCCTCAGGCTTGGGTAGAGACAGGTGTGCTAAGCTGCGTCTATCAGAAGCCGAGATGGCTTCTCCATCCTTCCTAGCAGCCGCCAAAGCCCCAGTAAGAGAGGACCAGTAGCACGCTGACCCCAGGCCCCGGTCACTGCAGACTTGCTGTTTCTGTGCCCGGTGCCTTTCCGTGCGGCCGGGTGCACACGCCTGAACAGGAGAGACACCTCTTGGTATCGGGGTGACAGCTAAGCCAGAGCAGGGCGACAAGAGACACGTAGCTAAACCCCCTGCATCAGCAACGGCCGGGAGCGGGGGGTGGGGAGGGGAGCCTGGCGGGGGCTGAAATCCCAGAAGGGACCGGCCAGAAGGCACCACAGGAAGGGAGCCTGTGCAAAGACTTGGAGACAGAGGGAGGGCCGAGCTGTCTGGGCCGGGGGTCCTGCAGAGCCAGCAGGTGGAGGCCTGAGGCTCGGGCACTCGGTGTGAGCACAGCCAGGAGGGGGTCTGAGTGGCGGTGTGGGGGGAGGCTGACAGCAGACACTCCATCCTGCCCCTGCATGGCCCATCAAAAGTGCTTTCCAGCATTACTGCATCCTCAACATCATTTGAAATTTCTATGCAATGTTCCATTATGTTCACAAACTTTAATCTGTGGACTTGTTCCCCACAGGGGAGCATTTTTGCTCCAGGTCCATCTTACCGCAGGAAAGATCAGCTTTGCTTCTGTGAGTGGTTTTATAAGCATCCTGAAATATCTTTACGACTGAAACATACTTGCCATCTTGGCCAATTTTCATGAAAGCAGAAATGGGAACATTAAAAAGACGGACTTACTAACATGAATCAGTAAAGTCATCTGCCGTGTTCCCGACTAGGAAACCTGAAAAATGTACACAAGTATATTCCACAAAAATCAATTTTAACTGTATTGTGGTTATAGTAAAAAAGCTAGTTGTGATTTATAATTTCAGAAAATAAACAAGAGTTTAAACAAAAAAAGAACAACCTCGTCTCTATCAGATACAACATATACTCTGAAGGCACATTAATTAAAGCAAAGTGGGAATGGGTCAAAAATATATGCATAAACCGTGGGTGAGAACAGTTCAATTAGTAGCTGCAGAAAATATACAGGGACTTAAAATATGATAGAAAAATACTGAATATCAACTATAGAGGGATAGATTATTTGAGGCTGTTGTGGGGAAGTCAACCATTTGGGGGGAAAGTTAAACTGTCACTTCCCAAGTACACAAAATTGGTTAGGGATAATTAAAATCCTTATTGTGAAATAGGAAATCATAACAACAAAAAGAAAATATAGGTGAATATATATGTGATTTGGTTGGGAATAGCTTTTAAGCATAAAAATGGAGTGAATTGCAAAGTGATAGACTAACAGATTTGTCCACATAAAATTTAAAGACCACATTTCATATCCCAAAGTGGATGGTAAAGGTTTTCCACAACCACCATTTCCTAATTCATGTAACTACATCTGAAACAGATGAGCAAACCCATATCTCTTTAACATGAGCAGGTATATGAAATCTTCTCTCTCATTTTTTTCTTAGGAACAAAAATGTATGCCTTTCTCCCTATTTGCTGGGGGAGGGAGCATCTCTTCAAATATAAAATTGAAGCATTATCCATATATTTTAATACGTGTCTGTAACACTTTTGATGTTTTCTACTACATTTTAAGGAACCATCTGTCCAGAAATTATTTTCAAAAATTGAAAAATTAGCAATTGGGCAAATTATAGACTTGTTTATGCTTACATTCTTGGAGTTGATTTAGCAGGTACCATCTGATCTAAATGTTCCAGGTAATGAA
Source organism: Antilocapra americana (assembly GCA_007570785.1). Classification (NCBI taxonomy): domain Eukaryota; kingdom Metazoa; phylum Chordata; class Mammalia; order Artiodactyla; family Antilocapridae; genus Antilocapra; species Antilocapra americana. Next base: position 13,466,717 of record ML663573.1, read on the forward strand.
GAGGCAATTGCGCCTTTAGAAATAGGACTCCAGACAGGCGGCTGTAGACGGTCAGGTGAAATGAGCACGTGCCCTGGAGGTCACCGTGCTGTTTGCTAGGACCGAGATGTACAAGGGCATCACCATGAAGCCTCAAAGAAGGTTTCCAAGTGGATTCAAACCAAACCAAATCAAAACAAAAAAGCTATATTCATTTGGGCCAGATGAGGGCAAGAAGAGCTGTGCAAAGCAGTCAGAACATAAAATACAGAAATCAGGAGGCTGGGAAAGCAGCAGCCCCTTGAGCAGATGGCACAGCCAGTGACTTGTGACCTGGATGTGAATGAGGGGAAGGTGTTGTATCCACCGTGGAGAGAAAGTGAGTTTGGGCTGAAGGCACCAGAGTCTAAGCCCAAGCCCACAGTCCGTGCCCTGGCTCCGCTATTTGATCATCCCGGGACCTGGCTGATGGCTCTGCTTCTCTGGGCTTCAGTGCCTCCACAGCAAGAAGAACGGGGGTCTTACAAACGCCAGCAACAGCAACCATACCTTCCGGACACCACGCTCACACCCAGGTGGACCAGTCAGCCTCCCGGCGCAGGCTGGCAGGAGCACCTCCCACTTATGCTACAGAGCATCTCAAACCCAGGCCCCAGGAAGGAAGGGCCACCCCCGAAAGCTGTCCCTGGGTCAGATGGTGAGGGAGCATCTGGAATAAATGGGGACAGCAGTCCTGCTGGGTCAGGAAAGCGGTGCCCTAGGTGGCTGGTCTTCACACCATCATGTGCCAGCCGCCAGCTCCTGAAGGGAGCACTGGCTGGGCTTGGAGGGTGGGAACCTTTCCCCTGTACTGGCTTCATCAGGTGTTGGGGGATCAAGTATGTACATGCTTGTGGAGGCGTAGAAGTTTTTATCTGTCACAATCAGCTTTATGACTATTAATGCCTCCTACCATCGTGGGCAAATGATTATTCAAACTTCAAGTCTTCCTTCAGAAGTCTCCTTGAGGCTTTCCTGCATCCTTCCAAGCCCACTGCTGCACTTCTCGGAGGTGGTGGGGCTGCAGGGTCAGGGGGCCGCAGATACTGTCTTGTGCCCGCACCCCTGGCGCAGTGCCCCTGCCCCCAGCTGCTTCCCCCAGTCCTTGTCTTAAATCCACACCGGACCCCCTTACAAGACCTTTGCAGCCGTGACCTAAGTGCCCCCTGAGGCTCTGTGCCTACCTATTCACTCTTCTGACCTAGAATCCGATGATTTGAGACCGTGATTTTTTAACTTTGTCTCTGACACCTGAAGAGTGCCTGGGAATTTGCTTACTGCATTAGTAAAATGAATACTTATCATCTTATAAAAGCTGCTTCCATCATGGGATGATCAAGCCTCACTTCAGCCAGGGCTGTGTCAGGTGGGCCAAGGACTAGCGCAGGTCAGAGAACAGGCCAGACGGTTGCATGGGTTTCCTGGGAACCTTACAGGTCGGATTGAGCCCGGGCCCAGCAAAGAAGAGCCAAACCATGAGGGTATTTTTACGTGGGTTGACAGTATTGCAGGTATAGTGTTGAAGGGTTAAGGAAAATGCTTTGCTTTTTGAGAGAAGGTAAGCTTTGGTTAGGCTTCCCAGATGGCATGGTGGAAAGGAATCCGCCTGCCAGTGCAGGAGATACGGGTTCAACCCCTGGGTCGGGAAGATCCCCCAGACCAGGAAATGGCACCCCACTCCAGTGTTCTCACCTGGAGAATCCCTTGGACAGAGGAGCCTGGCGGGCTACAGTCCATGGGGTCGAAAATAGTTGCACTCAACTGAGCATGCTCACAAAGCTTGGTTTTGTCACTGAACAAACCAACCTCCTGAACGTAACAGTCACTGACTGGATACAAAATACAAAGACAACGACCTGAAAATCCTGGGAGGGAGCTGGCGCAGGCGGATTTTGGAAGGGAGACACAGTTTGGGAGAAAATGGCACACGGCGAGCTTCTCACTTAATGACCCTTAGCCACGGTCACAGCACGGTTCAGCTAGAGACTGAACGAACTCGGGGAAACTTCTGTCTTCAGCCAGGATGGAGTAACAGGGGCTTCTTTGCCCTCTGAGCTTGGATGGAAAGATATGAAACAAATGCAGTTTTTAAAATATGTGAGACAATAGATGCGAACCAAATTCTCCTATCTGGCTGGCCATCTGGACTGGACACTGGACGTATTACACTTCAGCACAGGACACAGATCCCACTGACCACTTGACTGAAAGATGAGAAATATTTGAGGTAAAGTGAACTCTAGGACTTCCCCATATCACTGCCTGAGAAGAGTTTCCAGGTGACAGAGCAAGAAATGGAGTCCAAACAGGGTCTGGCGGTCCCCATGGATTGAGGAGAGATTTTGGATTTGGGAGGCTCACAGCAGCTAGAATTTCTGGTTTTAAAACCAGTGAAGGGAATTCCCTGGTGGTACAGTGGTTAGAATGCCATGCGTTCACTCTCGGGGGCACTGGTTCAATCCCTGGTCAGGGGAACTAAGATCCCACAATAAGTAAAATAAAACCAATGAATGTGTGTGTGTGTGTGTATATATATATATATATATATATATATATCCTCAGCCTTAAAAAAAAGATGAAATAATACCATTTGCAGCAACACAGATGGATCTAGAGACTGTCATACTACGTGAAATAAGCCGCAAAGACAAATATCACACGATAGCACTTTTATATGGACTCTGAAAAAAGGCACAAATGGACGGATACACAAAGCAGAAATAGAGCTACAGGCACAGGAAACACACTACGGTTACCAAAGGGGAAAGGGAGGAGGGGGAGGGTAGGAGGTTGGGGTTAATATTTACGCGCTGCTCTGCCTAAAATGGATGGCCAACAAGGCCCTACTGTGTAGCACAGGGAACTATGCTCGATATTTTTGTAATAACCTACAAGGGAAAAGAATCTGAAAAAGAATATAAATCTATTTAAATTTAAAACAACTACATTTACAGTTCCATCAGAAACATAAAACATTTAAGATCAGATTTAGCCAGATGCACAAACCTCTACACTAAAGACTACAGAACACTGTCAAGAGAAATCAAAGAAATTCTAAGTAATGGAGAGATGCACCCAGTGACTGGAGCACTCGGTACTGTTAAGATGACGGCTCTTCTCAAACTGATCTGTATGTTCACGTCAATAACTCAGTCACAATCAAACTCTCAGCAGATTTTTAAAATAAAAATTGGCAAGCAGATTCTAACACATGTATGGAGATTCAAAGAACCTAGACTATCTAAAAAACATCCCTTCAGAGGAAAACCAAGTTGGAGAACTCAACGCTACCTGACTTTAGGATTTGTCAAAAACTACAGAAATCAAGACACAGGATAAAGTGTGATCCAGCAGAAGTGCTGACAGACTGAGGATGTGGAGACCCCAATATCAGATCCTCACTTACATCATCACCTGATTTTCAGCAAAAACACCACAGAAATAATGAGAAAGGACAATCCTTTCAGCAAATAGTGTCGAAATAGCTAGATGACCATTTGGTAAGAAAAGAGATCTCAACTCCTCGTACCCTACACAACAGGGAGTTGCTATAGATCACCACAAAACCGTAAGACTTTTAAAAGAAAATATAAGGGAAAATCTTTCTGACTTAAGAGTAATCAAATATTTCCTAAATAGGTCACAGAAGGAAATAACCATAAAAGAAAAAAAATCTATTCAAATAAAAGCTTCTAAGACTTCCTTAGTGGCACGGTGGTTAAGAATCCACCTTCCAGTGCAGAGGACATGAGTTGGATCCCTGGTCCAAAAAGCGCCCATATGCTGCAGGGCAGCTAAGCCCATGCGCCTGAACTGTCAAACCTGTGCTCCAAGCCCAGGAGCAGCAACCGCCGAGTCCACGCGTCCAGAGCCTCTGCTCCACAGCGGGAGCTGCCACTGAAATGAGAGGCCCATGCCCACAACTAGGAATGATGCCTGCTCACCACAGCCAGGGGAAGCCGGTGCCCAGCAGCACAGACCCAGCACAGCCAAAGATAAATACGTGAGGAAGCGGTCCACACGAAAAGAATCCAGATAAAAACTTCTCATCAAAGCATATCATCAAGGAAATAACCAGGCAAGCTACAACTTTAAAAAAAAATACAAAAGTATATCTAAGAACTGATGTGCACAATATGTAAAAAAACTTTTACAATTCCATACTAAAAACACAAACCACCCCTTGAAATGGTCATGAGATCTGATTAGACACGTCTCAAAGCCAACACGCCCATGAAAAAGTGCTGAACACCATTTGTCACCAGAGAAATGCAAACTAAAACCATACAAAGCACTGCTGCCAATTTCTACTGCCAAGGACTGCTAGAATCCCTACAGCTGAAAAGAGCAGGCCCTTTGGGCACTTTGTCTTCGACAAAGGAGGCAAGAATATACAATGGAGAAAAGATAGTCTTCTCAATGAGTGGTGCTGGGGAAACTGGAAACTAGACCACCTCCAGACACGAGACACTAAAATAAACTCAAAATGGATTAAAGGCCTAAATGTGAGCCCGGAAACTATGAAGCTCTCAGAGGAAAACGCAGGCAGAACACTCTCTGACATAAATCACAGCAAGAGCCTCTATGACCCACCTCCCAAAGTAATGAAAATAAGAACAAAAATTAACAAATGGGATGTAGTTAAAAGCTTTGGAACACAGCGAAATAAACTATAAACAAGGTGAAAGGATAACTCTCAAATAATATCAAATGAAACAACTGGCCAAGGATTAATCTCCAAAATATAGAAGCAGTTCATTCAGCAAAACACCAGAAAAACAACAATCAATCAAAAAGTGGGCAGAAGACCTCAACAGACATTTCTTCAGAGACTACATACAGATGCTGATAAACACATGAAAAGTTGCTTATTATTAGAGAAATGCAAATCAAAATTACAGTGAGGTATCACCTCACACCAGTCACCAGAATGACCATCATCAGAAAATCTACAAGCAATGCTGGAGAGGGAGTGGAAAAATGAAACCCTCTTGCACTGTCTGGGAATGCAAATCAATACAGCCACTATGGTGGACAGCTAATACTAGGACTAAAACTATCATAGGACCCAGCAATCCCACTACTGGGCAAATGCCTCGTGGAAGCCATAACTGAAAAAGATACATGCACCCCAGTGTTCATCACAGCACTATTTACAATTGCTAGAACTAGATGTCCAGTGACAGATGAATGGATAAAGAAGCTGTGGTACATTACACAATGGAATATTACTCAGCCATAAAAAGGGAGAGATTTGACTCAGTTCTGATAAGGTGGAAGAACCTAGAGCCTATTATACAGAGAGAAGCAAGTCAGAAAGAGAAAGACAAATATCATATATTAATGATATATATATAATCTAGGAAGACGGTACAGATGAACCTATCAGCAGGGCAGCAGTGGAGAGACAGACATGGAGAACGGACAGTGGACACGGTGGGGGAAGGGTGGGGGGGACGAGCTGAGAGCGTAGCACTGAAGTGTATACATTACCACAGGTAAAGCAGAGAGCCAGGGAGAACTGACTGCATGATGATGCAGACAGCTCAGGCCAAGTGCTCTGTGCCGATGCAGAGGGGTGGGATAGGGTGGGAGGTTGGCGGGAGGCTCAGGAGGGAAGGGACATACATATATCTATGCCTGATTCATGCTGATGTGTGCCTGAAACCCACACCATATTGTATGAGAGTATGAGATAGTATAACCACTTTGGGAAAAGGCTTGCAATTTTAAAAACTTAAACAAATGCCTATTCTCTGGCCTAGCAGTCCCAATACTAGGTATTTACCCAAGAGAAGCAACATGTATGCCCATCAGCAGACTTGAACAACAATATCAAAGCAGTTTTATTTGTAATAGCCAACAATGCGGGAAATCCCCACTGTCCATCAACAGAATAGGTAAACAAACAGTTTTGATATAATGAAATACTGCTCATCCTCAGAAAGGAAGGAACTCCTGATACAACGACACAGTGAATCTCAAGACGGTCGTGCAGATGTGGGCAGACAGAGAAGTGCCCCTGAAGACACCCAAGGGGGAATCTCTGAACCTGTGAGCATGTCAGGGCCCCTGGCAAAGACCGGCTGATCTTAGACGGGGCGAGTCTCCTGAATTATCCAGGTGGGCCCAGTGTAATCAACCAGGTCTTTAAAAGTCAAAGAGGGAGGCAAAAAGGAGAGCTGGGACTTGAAAGCTAGACTGGCCAGGGCTGGATTTGAGATGGAGGAAGGGGTGGAGCATGGTTACCAAAAGTGGGGTTTGGCCCCTCGAAAGCCAGTAAACAGGCACGGTGGTGGAAAGGGAAGCTTGCTTCATCTCAGCCACCTAGTGGGAGGGTGAACCGTCCAAGGGCTTTCTCCCCGCCACTGACAGTCAGCGGCAAAGAGCTTTTGCAAGCAGAGGGAGGGAGCTACATGCTCATTCATCTCTGGCAGTCGTCTTGAAATTGGTCATTGATTGTCTGATCAACACCGTGTTGGTTAAGGACAGTTACTCTTCCTTTACAGGCTCTTCCGTTGCAGATTTAATGATTTGTTCTCATTTCTTTGAGGCTGGTTCTCAGAATTGTTGCAGCTTATGGACTTCCCTGCTGGCTGAGACGGTAAAGAATCCGCCTGCAGTGCAGGAGACCTGGGTTCAGTCCCTGGTTGGGAAGATCCCCTGGAGAAGGGAATGGCAACCCACTACAGTGTTCTTGCCTGGAGAATCCCTGTGGACCCAGGAGCCTGGCGGGCTGCACAGAGCCCACGAGGTCGCAGAGTCGGACGCGACCGTGTGACCGACACTTTCACTATCACTGCCGTGTGTCGTGGCTGCGATCTGCTCATCATGTGGTTGATTTCTTATACCTGGGGTTTCAGTATCTGCAAGACAGACCACAGGACACAGCTCAGAATATCAGCTATAGCCCTTGAGAAGGAACTAAAGGGCCTTGATTTTGCTGAATGACTAAACTTATTTTTTGGCCTTGTTTGACTGTTTTTCTTTGCTTTTGCATTTTCTCACTTCTCTGATTAATCTTACTCTTTGACTAATGGTTTTCCTCTGACAAAAGGCAGGTGGAGATGGGGTAAGGACCATAGGATCCTGCTTTCTTTTGATATTATCATAATAAATATAGAATTTGGTCTCCATCTACAGTGCCTGGCTGATAGCTCCCAACACCTAAGTGATTAGAACATTAGGGGCATCTTTTGTCATATTTTATTTTTGTCATTGCTTCCTGAAACAGGTTCAAAATAAAGGTGAAATACATTTTTTTGGTTATTCATAACAAACCTCTGAGTTTACATTAATGAGGTGACTTTTGGAAAGCCCCCTGATAGGGGTGGAGTTTCGTTGATGTGATTACAGGGTTGGAATTGTCAGCCCCACCTCCAACCTCCAGGGGCAGGAGGGGCCTGGAGGTTTAATCAGTCACCAATGTCGTCAATGATTTAATGTCAGGCCTACGTGATGAAGCTTCCATAAAAACAGAGGATGGGGTTCAGGGAGCCTCCAGGCTGGTGAACAAAAATGCACCCACATGATATAGGTTGGTGCTCCCTGCTCATGGCAACAGGAGTCCCTGTGCTTGGGACTCTCTGGACCCCACCCTCTGTACCTCTTCATCATCTATGTTACCTTTCATATTCTCATGCTGTAACTTTTTGTGTTTTGATTTGGTCATGGAGTCTTGTAAGCTACAGTCCATGGGGTCACAAAAGAGATAGACGTGACTGAGCAAAGACCCTCCTAGGGATAGCTGTGGAGCTTCCCTTGTGGCTCAGTGGTAAGGGATCTGCCTGTAATGCGGAAGACCCAGTTTCGATCCCTGGGTTGATAAGAGCTCCTGGAGAAGGGAAAGGCTGCCCACTCCAGTATTCTTGCCTGGAAAATCCCATGTACCGAGGGAGCCTGGCGGGCTACTGTCCATGGGATCACAGAGTCGGACATGACTGAGCAACTAACACTTCACTTCACTTCATGGGAGGATGCAAGAACCTGGGCTTGTGGAGTTCCTCCTGAGACAGACACATACCCATCTAACGGGCCGCCTCTCCACAACAGAGTATTCTGCTACCATCTTAGCCTGCTTTCAGGAGCACTGTGCGTCAGAGCCTGCAGTGGCTTACAACTCCATCCCTGTAGAACTGGGTGCTGAGCAGAAATGCTCTTTGTTCTTTGTTGTTAATTTTAAATCCTCCGAGTTTTTCATCTTGTGTGAAACTTAGCAGATTTAAGACAGGTTACGTAGTTCAAGACGGAGCCCCAGCGGCCAACGTGAACTTTCACACTAGTTGTCTGGCACGGACGCTGAGATGTGAGTGTCTTAAGTGATACTAAGGACGAGGACTCTAGATACGGAGTCTGGTGGGCCATGGACGTCACTGAACAGGCAGAGCAACCGGTAGAGCCAAGGCCCCTTTCCCCGAGTAACCATTACTCCTGACTTGAGTCCACTGAGTCCTGGGACTCGTGGGTCTCGGCTGGAGGAGCTGGTCCAGGCACCACGGGAGGGCCTGGGCATCAGAGGGACTTCCTGCTCTCACTTGTCAGGGGACCCACTCCCAACCGGAAACCCCTCCTCCCTGACTTCTCCTTGGAGTGGCTCTCAGCCGCTTCCCTCCTCTGACGGCCCCATGTTGCCTGCAGATCACGTGCAATGAGCCGAGCAGCTCCTCACTTGAGTGCTGGCTGCCCTGTTGCCTGTCTCCAGTGCTGGGGTGCCCCCCTGCCGGGTCCTGCGACAGAACCATCCTTTATAATGAGCCAGTACTCTGGTTAAACCCTCGCCTGAGTTCTGTGAGCTGCTCTAGCAGATCAGCAAACCCAAGGAGGGGCTGCGGAACCCTCTGATTAACATTCCCCCGGAGAAGCACAGGTGGCAGCCTGGACTCCTGTCTGGCATCTGAATCGGGGAGGGGGGCGGTCTTGAGGGACTGAGCTCTTGCGCTGTATGGGCTGTGCTTTCTCCAGGGAGACGATGTCCCAACTGCTTTGAATTGTAGGCCACCCAGCGGGTGCTGCGGGATCGCTTGGTATTGGAGAAACGCACACGTTTGGAAACCAGAAGTGGACGTGGGGTCTTTGCAGATGTAATAGGATGAGGCCTATGGGAATAGGGTGAGGCCTAACCAATGACTATGGCCTTCCCTCATAGCTCAGCTGGCAAAGAATCCGCCTGCAATGCAGGAGATCCTGGTTCCATTCCTGGGTCAGGAAGATCTCTGGAGAAGGGATAGGCTACCCACTCCAGGATTCTTGGGCTTCCCTGGTGGCTCAGCTGGAAAAGAATCCACCTGCAATGCAGGAGACCTGGGTTCAACCCCTGGCTTGGGAAAATTGGGAGACCTGGGTTCAATTCCTGGGTGGGGAAGACCCCCAGGAGAAGGCAACGGCTACCCACTCCAGTATCCTGGAGAGTTCCATGGACTATATAGTCCATGGGGTCACAGAGTCGGACACGACTGAGCGACTTTCCCTTTTGTCCTTACAAGAAGAGAGAAATGTGGACACGGGCACTCTGGGGAGGGGCCGTGTGAGGATGGAGGCAGAGACCAGGGTGACACGGCCTCCGGCCAGGAAACGCCCGGAGGAGCAGGAAGCGTCCTCCCCGCGGCCCCCGGAAAAGCCAAGGCTCTGCCCACACCCTGCCTGTGGACGCCGGCCTCCAGGCTGGCAGAGAACAAACTGCTGCCATTTCAGTTGCCCAGACTCTGCTGTCTTGTTGCGGCAGCCCCAGGAGAGGAATAAAGCCAGACCTCTCAGCCCCGCTCCCACTTCGTCCTGTGAGGCCCGCCAGACCTGCCGGCCCAGCAGGCGATGAGATGGAGCCACAGCGCAGCCCAGCCTCTGCGCGTCCCAGCACTGTGAGCAGAGCCTTCCCCACGGGCAGAGCTGGACAGCCGGCCGTGTTTGTTGAGCAGATGACGGGCTGGGAGACAGCCTGGTGCCCGAGGACCAACCCCATTCTTCTGCAGTGACTCCTGAGTGGAGGGAGAAGGGACAGACGGTGGTCGTGGAGCCCGCGGCAGGGGCTGAGGTTCTGGAAAGGCCAGGAGACGTTTCTTCTCTCCCCTGGGCCTGTGGTCTGTTGCACAGGCTCCCAGCGTTGGGACACAGGAACCACCTCCTGTTCTGTCTTTCCTGAGGAGAGAAGATACACAGCTTTTTTCCCTCCGTAGCATCTCTGGCTGATCCCCTATGAAGGCTGAACCCCCCAGAACTGAGGGAGACCTTTGCCAGGTATCACTCACCAGGAGCAGCTTTGGGTGGATTCACGGACAGACCTGAGCAGACCCTCCAATTTGGTTTTTTCCTTGTATTCACTTATTTGTTTGGCTGTGCTGGGTCTTAGTTGTGGCATGCGGGATCTGGTTCCATGCCCAGGGATGGAACCCGGACCCCTCACAAGGGGAGTGTAGAGTCTTAGCCACTGGACCCGCAGGGAAGCCCCAAGTCCCCAGTTTAACTTTTCCTCCCAGCGTTTAAAGAGCGTATGCCGGGTCTGTTACTAAGCGTCTGTGTTTCAGAACATGAGCGACACGAGATGCTGAAGCCAGGCACGTACTGTCAGAGAGGGTTTCCCACGCACGCTTGCTGGACGCGGCCATGCCCTGGCTCTGGCTGACGGACATGAGAGGGACGGCGTCCCTCCCAGCAGAGGCCTGAGAGGCGGCTCTCCCTTTGCTGCCTCTTCCACCCTGACTGTTGCCCACAGGTTGAACCCGAGCCAGAAGTCAAGGGCGTCTGTGAACTCGAATGCCAGAAGAAAGTTACATCTTTATTTGCAAACCATCCCCAGTCTTTAGCATTTCCTTCAATTATGAATACAGGCAAGAAACACAGCTGCACCAGGATGGTGATTCTGTATTAATAGAAATCATGTTTGGGGGACTTCTCTGGTGACCCAGTGGTTAAGACTGTGTCTTCCAAGGCAAGGGGTGCAGGTCTGATCCCTGGTCAGGAAGCTAAGATCCCACATGCCTTGCAAACCCCAACCCCCTCCCCCCAAAAAAATCATAAAACAGAAACAATATTGTAACAAATTCAATATAGACTTTAAAAATGGTCTGCATCAAAAAAAAATCTTTAAAAAGAAATTACATTTTTAACATTCCATTCTTTGTTATCCTAGGTGCTTTTAAAAATGTATTTAAAAACATAATTCTAAGAAAAAGCCCCTTCACCAGACCACCAAAAGCGGGTCTATGGCATAAAAAATAAAAAAGATGAAGCCCAGCAATAAGGGGAAAGGGGGCCCCCTGGAGCCAGCACGTCAGGAGCCTGGACCCCGAGTCACCGCGGGGAACCTGTCAACAAGTAACGCTCGGTGCTGGACGTCCCAGGAGACAGCAGCAGACTTGCGGGGGGTGGGGGAGCCCCTGAAATGCCGGCGTGTTATCATAGCAGCCGGGTAGCCCAGCAAGCGCAGGACACAGCAGCCGGTGTGGGAGCAGACAGGTCTGCAAGCCAGGGGGGCCTGGCTCCCGCACCCACGGACCCTGCGGCCCAGCTCCCCTCCCCGGGCCCACAGCGCCGTCCTGCGGGAGACAGGCTCTTGGCCGGCCGAGTCAGGCAGGCAGACCGCTCCTCCAGCAGGTCCGCAAAGCTCCGCCCAGCCGACCCTTCTCCCAGTGAGACTCACTGCCTGCGAGGTTAGGTCAGCTCCACTCGGGCCTTGGAAACGAGGCCACGGGTCACATGGTAGACTGGCATCTCGAGCGATGAGGAGGCGTTGAAATGGCTGTAGAACGACACCCTTTTCTGCAAAGGGATGGGGCTCGGAGCGCCGGGTAACCTGCCACTCTCGTCTCACCAGGGAGGGTGGGCAGCCGCCTCCGAGGTGGAATGCAGCCGCGTCCGGGGAATGCTGAAAGCACAGAAACTCTGGGCAGGAGAGCGCGGGGATAGGGGCCTGGGGGAGGACTGGGCCACTCCCCCAGCCACCAGGCCCCAGCCTCGGGGCCAGACGCAGCCTGAGCCCTGCGTCCCTGCCGCCCCCGCCCGTGTGCGCTTTACAGCAAGGCAAGCGGGTTGGGGACATGATGCCACAGGGTTGTGGGCCAGGTCTCCGTCTCCCCTGACCCTCACGAGACCCGGCCCTGCCCTGGGCTTGGTGCTGTTTTCACCCGCCCTGCGCTGTCTGCTCTGCTGACTCGATGCTGCCTTTCCATCACTCTCTCAGCGGTGAGTGGACATGGGTCTGCATCCTGGATCTAGACCCCAGTCCTACATCTCCCTGACCAGAGGAGCGTGGAGCAGAGAGGGCACTACTGGACCCCTGGGAAGGCGGTGTGGGGTCACGCAGGCTGTGAGACCGCCCTGCTCCGGCTCCCCGGCTGGTGCATCCCCTGAAACCAGGCTTCTCACTTGCCACCCAGCAGAATCATCACCTGGGACCCTGTGAAGATGCAGGCTCAGCCTGGCAGGTCTACTTGGGGCCTGAGACTCTGCATTTCTAGCCAGAGGCGAGGCCCACCCTGGAGCGACAGGACCTCTAGGAGCTGTTTTCACACCCTTTACTGTGAGATGAGCATCCTGCCCTGTTTCTCCCCTCTGCCCCCGCCAGGGCTGCTCGGAGGACCCGGTGCGGTGCGTAACAGCAGCAGGAAACGTGAAGTCACAAAGCCCTGCACAGGCCTCAGGGATTTGTTGCTGGAGGGCACGTCTGGGTCCCTGCCGTCAGTCCCCCAGGAATCACACAGGAGATCTTAGCTATGACTGGCTGACAGCAGGGACTGGCTGGCCGCCAGGGAGGAAAATATGCAGACAGCAGGAGCTGGAGGGGAGGACGCACCGAGAGACACAACTCCCAGCTGACAGATCCCTCGTAAGCGCCCCACAGGGCGAGACGGGCACCGGAATTCCACCGGTTCAGGGCCCGGGGGTGAGACGATGCTGGTGAGTTCTGGGTGAGCCGCTCGGGCGGGGTGAAATTTAAGGATGAAACAGGTGTGTCACTTGGGGTCTCTCCCTTGCTCCTTGAAGGTTATAACATCAAGTGGATGTCAGTCCCTGAACACCTGCCCACAGATGCCAGTCAAGGAAGCAGCGCCTAGAGTTGGCCAGGCCTCCTGGTCTGCCCAGCCACGTGGCTCTGAGGCCCACATAGCCAGCGGGGAGCAGGGCAGGACCAGGGCCTGGTGGAAGGATGCAGGGGCATTCAGTGTGCTGCCTGGCTCAGGGGGAAACGCCACATTCTAGCCTCAGCCCAGCTAGATGCAGGCGTTGACCTCGGATCACAGTTGCCTGCAGTGGGATGAAACATCTGGCTCGGCACGGCTCCGAGTTTCCGAGTCCTGGTGTCCCCTCCCTCTGCTCCAGCCTCGGCTTGGGGAAGCCCCCAGGCTGAGCCGGGTTTCCATGGAGGTGACCGGCTTGGAACGCTCAGCTCTGGACGCCTGTGAGAGCACCTTATGTAAAACCCGCTGCAGAGGGGCAAGGATGCCCGGTGGCCTTGACCTTCTGAGAGTCTTTGTGGAGGTTTGAAGAGAGATTGGATTCTGTTCTGTTCTGGAAGCCACAGACATGGGCAGGTAGACTCTCTGCTGCAGGAATGAGATGGAGTGTAGACACAGAGAGACGGGTGGCGGGGAGGGCCCCCAGGGCCTCTGCCTCACGTGGGAGCTTTGAGGTGTCGCCTCGGAGGAGGAGCAGGAAGACGGAGGGGCTGGGTTTCTCCTGCTCACATGGGTCTGCCGCCCTGGGCTCACTGCGCCTCACCCGCGCAGGCCACTCCGTGAACCACTGTTGAATAAACAAACTAACAAGCGAAGATGACACTGGGTGGGAAGCGCAGTTTGGCAGGGGTCGGGGTGACACTCTCCCGGAGAAAACACCCATCACCATAAGCAATGCGCCCATAGCCGCACATCACGGGAAAGTAGACCCCACGTGTCTCCACACTCACCTCCAGCTGAGTTTAGGTGTTCTTTTCTTTGGGACCCATGGGACACTGGTAAGATAATTTTTGCCCAGGAATCAACTAGATGTCCCAGCAACGCTCAGTTCCACGGTTTCTGGAGGGACCTTTCCCCTCCGCCGCTCGGTCAACCCCAGCAGAAGGTGCCCTGGCCCCTGACACCAGCCCGCCCACGGTCACACTCTCTCCCCAGCTCCGCCGGCTCCTAGAACGGTTCAGATGCCCCGCCGTGGACAGTCAGCCACCCCAGCACCGGGTCCCGAGCCCCCGGGCCTGGGCCTCCCCCCTCTCCCTCATCACTTCACCTCTGCGTCTCCGGTCCCCCAGAGGCCACCAGCCCCCACCTCCAGCCGGGCATCCCACCACCCGGCCATCTCTGCAGCCTGTGACCGGAAGGACTGCAAGCTCTCGTGTTGGAAACCGGCTTGGATAACATTCCTCTCTGCTGAAGCCCAGGACCGGCCTCTGGTCCCCGCGCTGGGCCCCGCTCACGCCTCTCATCCCGCCCGGGTGACTTCCTCTCCCCACACACGGCCTCCTCTGTGCTTGCTCCACCTCTCGGTGGTCACGGAGGCCCCACCTCACTTCTCCGGCACCCACAAACCAGCTCACGCGCCAGCGGCGCGGGTCTCCCCTTGCCTGAACCGTAGACGCCGTTTCTCAGTCACTGCCTGTGTGGCTCAGACTTTCTCCTGAATGCACTGTCCACCCAAATACGTATTAAACTCCTAGAAGTCTGGGACCGTGTCTTATTTCCCCTTGTACCCTTTCCAGTCCCTTAAGACAATGGCCTACTACATTATTTTATCATGAGGCTATGATGAGGCATCCCTGGATGTATCAGAACAAAAATATCACTAATTCAATAGATAAAGGGTTAAGAGGCAGATTACAGGTCTCTCTGCGGTAGTAAACGATTCTGAAGAGAGAACATCATTGCCGGTTAATGTGGACAGACGTTTAGATGAGGCCTGTCCGCTTGGAGTCTGTCTTGCTTTATTCGTCCTGTGGTTCAGCACGGAGCCCTGGGCAGTGCCCCCAGGATGTTGGGGCATCCCGGGTGGAGGAGCGCAGGCACGGGGCCCTCTTTCTGCACCCGCCCTTTGCCCCCCGAGTGGCCCATGGCGTCTTGGTGGTGGGGAGGACGCTGAAGTCAAGGATGGATCTGGGTGGCGGCTTGGCCACGGCTTTGCAGGGCCTCTGGCATGTTGCAAGTTTCCTGTTCCCTCTCAAGACTCACAAATACAGCAACCCCTCCTCCGACTGGCGTCTCACCGAGGCAAAACGATCAGAAGGTGATCCCCAGGGGCCAGAAACGTCCATTGTGTGGAAACACAGAATTGTTCATTCCCAGAAACTTTCTGTGGGCCTCCTGCTCACGGGCGTTCCTGCGGTCCACCAGAGGGGGCGGGGGAGGCTGGAAAACCAACTCTGCCCACCGCCCGACACCTTTGGAGAGACGGCAGCCCCTGAGATGTGCGCAGGGGCTGTGGGCCCTCACGACACAGAGACGCCTGCGGCTGCCAACGGCCTGAGCGCATCTGAGGCAGAGCTGTACGTGCGGTGATGGGCGCTCCCTCCTGGCAGATCAACGGCCTCTCTCTCCCTCTTGCTCTCCCGGAAGGGCCTGCCTGCTCCTCCAGCCTTCCTGGACCCTGAACCAGTTCCTGTCTGCCTCCTCAGGCGGCAAGCTGCCTCTCACACGGGCCTCCAGAGCCGCGTCCATCTGGCCTGAGCAGGCCCAGCTCACAGGAGCGCCCCGGTCCCGCCGCTGCGCCAGCACCGAAGCAGGAGGTAGCACAAGCCATTTATATGGCCGTTCTCACAGCCTCCCAGAACCACGAGCCGGAGACGCACTCCCACCAGGGGAAGGGGCGCTCCGTGGCCTCAGAGCTCGCTGACCGCGGCTGTGTTGCTGGGGGGGTGGCTCAGCTCGCTGGGGACACACGTGAGACAGTGTGCGGCCCATTCCCCCTCGGCCAAGGTGGGGACCCGACCTCGAGGGGGGGGGCACACGGCACGGAACTGGGATAGAACTGGGCGTACCGTTAGAACACTTGTTACCGAATGTACATCACCCTCTTCCATCTTCTGCCACATTTTGCTTCTTCCCTAAGAATTCTAGTACAAAACATGCATGGGCGTGGACGGCATACACGGTAAACCTGCCCTCCGGTGCTTTCCAAGCCGTGAAGACGTCCCTCCCTCTTGCTCGCCGCTCTGCCCTCGCAGTGCTGGAGGCCCAGTGATGAGGACTTGTAGGGGGAGGGGGTGGGAGGACCACCAAGGCCCAGCCTGGGCTGCCGGCGCTCGTGTGGGGGCGGCGTCAGGGTCAGGAGGTGGAGCGACCACACAAGCGAAGATGCTGAGGGTCACGGGAGGTTTGTGGACATCAGAGGAAGTTACAACATGGAAAAGGAGAAAGCCGCCGTAAGCTCCTCAGTGTTCGACTGGAATCGGAAGTGTCGGTGTGGGCTCATGACCTGCAATACCTATGGATCAATACTGAAGCTGAAACTCCAGTCCTTTGGCCACCTGATGCAAAGAGCCGACTCATTGGGAAAGACCCTGATGCTGGGAAAGATTGAAGGCGGGAGGAGAAGGAGACGACAGAGGATGAGGTGGCTGAATGGCATCACCGACTCAACAGACATGGGTTTGGGTGGACTCCAGTAGTTGGTGATGGACAAGGAGGCCCAGCATACTGCGGTCCCTGGGGTCGCAGAGTCAGACACGACTGAGCGACTGAAGTGAGCTGAACTGAACTGGATCAATACAGAAACATGTGCAGATGCCAATGGTAGAAAGGTATTTTCTTTGGAGATGAGGCTGGTTCCAGCGTTGGAAAGCATGACGTGACCTTCTGTCACACGAGGCTCAGGGCAAAGGGGCCACATGGAAGACAGAGCCCAGTCAACAGGGCAGTGGCTGAGCTGAGCCCCAGATCAAACTAGACCTCCAGCTGCCTTTTCAGTTACTCAAGCTAATTAACTCTCTTCATTTTAAAGAGAGCTTTCACTTTTGTTGTTGTTATTTGTAACTGTGAGGGCCATAACCGATAAGCATACAGGCATATCATGCTTCTGTGATGGTGCATGTTTGCATTTATGCTGCTGAGACACGAATGTGAAAGAAACACCTACAAACGTGACCATGCATTACTAATACACTCGAGAGCCAAGATTTTCCCACTTCGATAATATTCTACACCTCAGATCTCGCATCTGCAGCAGGTGGCACCCCGCTGTCCCCCACGTCCCCAAATCACTGGGTTTCTAGGTGTTGTCATAGACTAGATCCTCAGTTATAGCAACATTAAATTATGCTCATAATTTAAACGGAGTCAGGGAGGTGCATAGCACTCTGGATGTGTGCATGCCGAGTCCCCGGTCGTGTTGGACTCTTGCAACCTCACAGACTATAGCCTGTCAGGCTCCTCTGTCCGTGAGGTTCCCCAGGCAAGAGTACTGGAGTGGGTTGCCATTTCCTACTACAGGGATCTTCCCAACCTGGAGATTGAACCCTTGTTTCTTTCATCTTCTGCATTGTCAGGCAGGTTCTTTACCTCTGAGCCACCTGGGACTCCTGTCCTGGATGGGACACTCAAATATTTCTTGATGTGGCCATTTTCAGTCTGAGAAAAACAATTCAGGTGGCGTTCAAGTCTCGATTAAGGGGGTACCATACACCTGAGTATGGGGAGCCTGATGGGGATGGGCTGAATTTCCGCTCTCAGCTGCTAGGTGGCCACTGATGAACATGGTCATTTTTGATGCACTGCTGTCTTTCCTGGATTCTTGGACTTCCTAAATACCTACCACATCCAAGCAGCTGTCAGTTCACCATGGCAGCAGGAGGAGCTCACATTTCCTGGGGGGTGGGGGGACATGGGGGGCCAGACGTACCCCAGTAGCCAGGAAAGCAGAACAAGTGGTGACTGGACACCCCCAACTGTGCTGGTCAACATCTTGGCTGGTAAAAATGAGTGTGTTACCCTGAGGACTCAACATCAAATGACCAGGAAGCTACTGCATACTTTTTCTCCATGAAAAAGGGGTGGTGAGCGTCTGATGGACGCACATGTGGAGAGTTCCAGGCAGACCTACGCGGTCGTCGCAGTTTGACAGCTTCTAAACCTGCACATTCCAAGCCTCTAACAACCTCCCATCATCTGAGCCTGGGACGCTAACCCTCTCCTTTCTGTCTGTAGCAAACGCAAGACTCACTCTGCTGCTGCTCAGTTGCTAAGTCTCGTCCGACAGCCTTCCAGTCCTTCACTGTCTCCCAGAGCTTGCTCAGACTCACATCCTTCCAGTCAGTGATGCCATCCATCTCGTCCTCTGTCGTCCCCTTTTCCTCCTGCCTTCAATCTCTCCCAGCATCAGGGTCTTTTCCATTGAGTCAGCTCTTTGCATCAGGTGGCCATAGTATTGGAGCTTCAGCTTCAGCCTCAGTCCTTCCAATGAATATTCAGGGTTGATTTCCTCAGGACTGACTAGCTTGATGTCCCTGCACTCCAAGGGATTCTCAAGAGCCTTCAGCACCACAATTTGAAACATCAGTTCTTAGGTGCTCAGTCTTCTTTATGATCCAACTCTCACATCTGTACATGACTACTGAAAAACCAGAGCTTTGACTAGACTCGTTATAGTCACTCAGAAAAGCAGAATTTATGTACAATTGCAGCATTTCTCACTGTCTGTTAAAGGTTTTGTCAGGACAAGAAAACCCTAGTTACTGCCACCTCCCTTCTGCAGGAAACAGCTCATCCCATAGACAACACAATAGATTTATCTTCCTACAGAAGCACCAAAGTCGATTTAAAACCTGGGACTGTGTCCTGCTAATTTCATTTCATGAGCCAGAGCTTTCAAGGGAAAGTTTCTTATGTTCACTGAAGGGTTTTTCAGCCCTCTGCAGTGATGAATTTAGCCAATAGAGTTAAATTGTGGAAAAACATTTATAGTACAATTTCAATTCCCTTAGGACCTGGATTAAACTTTTATTCCTGGTTGAAAGTTCACAAAACACCCAGAAGGATAAAACAGACAATTAGACTGCGTGTGTCCTTGTCTGGGCAGGATGCAAGCTGACATGCTCCGCAGAGGTCTAGGACACACACGTATCTCTTCCCTCATTAGTTGATCATTTATTCACACGATGGCTAGAGAACATTGGTTTGGACCTAATGCCCCTCCGGATGCTCTGGGGACTCCAGCAGCACAGAAATAAGTCTTGCCTTTACAGGTAGAGGTGAACCTGGCTGTTCTCATACAAGCCTGACGCTGCCCCGGGCCTCTGCTCTTGCTGCTTCCATCCCTGGGAAGATTCTTCCTCCATGGATTGCTGCCTCATTTCCTTCAGGTCCTCGTTCAAAATCATACTCAGTGACGCCTTCCCGGAAGCCCCGGCTCCTTCTCTGCGGTTTGAGCTCTGGACAGACTTCCATGTCTTCGCCGGTCACCCACAGCCCGTCTCCTGATCCTTACCGGACTGGACTCAGGTTATTAGCCATGTCATCACTGCTGATCCTGTACTTGAGGCCACACAGAAATGTTAATAAAAAGCCACGAGCATTTACTGGACGACACTCCTGTTAGGAACTGCTAAGCCTGCTCCTGATTTTATCCCATTCGGTCCACATCCGAAATCTTACAACCATCGACATTCTGCTCCATTTCACTCCAGTTGCCCTTCACTGTTACACCGTCCTGCTCAAGTTTCAGCCTACCCTCAAGAAATGCTCAGACTGTATACTAATAAACGTATTTTATTTAAAAAGTTATAGCCTATTTAAAAAGCACGCAGCAGATTTTAGAGAGACTGGTGTCCGAGGAATGTCAGCAGACCACTGCTCTTCTCGATTCTCCAAAGCTATAAAATAAATTCAATTCAAATATGAAGCTTTATTTAAATTTACCAGCTCATCTGGAAATAATGAAGTAGAAACCCTAGCCTTGAGCCGTGTATTTGCAGAATGAGTCCGAGGCAGCAACAGCCATCCTCTGTCTCTCCAGGGGACGGAGGTCACTCCAGTGAGGTCCCTGCCGGAGGAGGCGTCGGGCGGCCTGGACACAGATGAAACCTCTGTCATATTTTCTCCTTCCCTTTTCAAGGAAGAGCCAGACACAAATGAGCAGAGGGAGAAGCAAATGCCCTCCACAGGGAGGCAACAGGGAAACTCAGGAGACAGAGGTGGGCAGACTGCGGGGTGTGTGAGCCTGGGGTGCAGGGGAGCCCCGCAGAGGCTGTGTGTGGACCCAGCCAGGACGTGGAGAGCAAGGTGGTCCCTCCCTCCCTTCGGGAAAGAGGCGGGCCAGAATCTGACTCGGATTCCTGCTGCACTGCTGGCTCCCTCTGGAGGAAGCTTCGTCCGCTGCTAAGAGTCTCTGTCTTCAGAGCTGCCTGAGTATGGATGTGCTTCATCTCCGAGAAGGCCCCTGCCTCTAGGCAGCACCTCGGGGGACAAGGACCCGCCCCCGCGGGCCTCCTCAGTCCAGGCACCTGAGGACCGATGCCGCCTTCACAGAGAGGAAGGGGGTGCTGCTAGGCTGTCTGCCCTGCGGGATTTCTGGTCTGTAGGGAGGGGCACCTATGATGTGGGGGTGTAGGCTGGCACTCGGCACACACCCAGACTCGCCCCCGCCAACCCACCACGCACACACGGAGCATCTCGTCTGCCAGCACCAGGGCCCTCAGAGGGCACTAGGCCATCTGCACCAGCCCCTCAAGGGAGACGCTGGCAGGTGACTGCAGAACAGGAGCCAACAGCCCCGAGGGCCGAGGCAGAGACTCCATCCAGCACTGCCCCCTCATCCGTGTGCAGCCCGGGCTCCTGCTTGAGAACTGGTCCTCAGAGCCGAGAGACACAGAGGTGAGTTCTCCGGAGTCTGCCCAGGCTCCAAGGGGGCTTGCCTCATTTTCCAGGAGGTCGCAGAGATTGCCCAAGGAGAGAAAAAGGAAACCAGAGCTTCACTCCAACCACAGGCAGCCAAGAGGCAGGGATATTCCCTCCCTTTCAGTGTACCCCCTGCTCACCCCATCTTTACATGTACCACAAAACTCAACTCCCAGACATGAGGTGCAAAGTAGGACAAACAGAACAGGCTCAGGTAAAGGCAGCTGTGAGTTGCTTTTTAAAAAGCAGTGGTCTGTCAATTCCTCTTGCTTTTCAAAATGGAGATTTACCAACCGCAGCATCAGAGTTTGGTCTCGTTGAGCGGAGGGTACAGGACTGGGCCGTCCTTGCAGACGTGCAGCCCCAGGCTTGGCCAGGCTTCCTGCCCACGGGGCGCTGGCTCCCCGGGATCCGAGCAGTTTCGCAGCTGCAGGTCCTTGGAGAAGCACAGCTCCATCTGCCCGAGGAGCTGTACCTCCTGGCCCTGAAGGGAAGAGCAAAGACGCTTCAGAAGACAGGTCGGAGCATCATGGCGGTTCAGAGACAGAAGTGGGGGCTCCGGACCTAGGATCCATGCTCCAGGAGCAGGGCCCCCCACTCCTGCACTGAGCTGGGGCCAGGGCCCAGGGGAGCGGCTGTGGCCACCTCCAGCCCCGCCCCTGCCCCAGCCTGGACGTGGACGGGGAGGAGACCCCACTTTCAGCTTAGAAATGTACACGTGGACAAAGGTGCTTGCAGACACACCCACCCACACCACGTCTGCATCACAACCGATAAACAGGTAAACAGCCCCCTATCGCCAAATGAATTGAAGACTTCAGCAGCTGACAGAGGAAATCACAACTCATCTGGAAGTCAGACGGGAAGCGACAGCTGACAGGACTAACGTGAACAGCGCATAGCCTGCCCACAGGGCCCCGTCCCTGCCTCGCCACCTTCCGGGACAGGAGCCTCCCTGTTAGCGAGGAGCTGCCAGAACACCAGCTGGCCCAGCATGGTGTCAAACAAGAGCCTGTCATTTCAAGCGCACACACACGTGCACACACGCATTTGCACACCTGCACCCCCCCACACACACACAGGTCCGCCCCTGGGAACTCCACGGTGAGCAGAGCTCTCAGAAGGCTGCACACGTCTTCCTGGTGGAGACAGAGGGGCCGACCGAGCACGGCACAACTGACCTTCTCCAGCAGAAAACACTGGACTCTGGGCACGACTTTGTACACGCTGCCAAGTGCATCTCTGATGTCTGACACCTGAAATCGGATAAACTGCATTAGAAGTGAAATGCCCACAGGGGAAGTGAACAGTTCTGTCGAGGTCAGAAGCGCCACTGGCGGACACAGCTTGGAGACGCTGGGGTGAACCGCCCCGGCCCCAGGCCCTGAAGGAGGCGGGGCAGCCCCCGTAGGTCCCTCTCCAGACCGGAGTCCACACAAGTGGTGCCACATGGGCCTCCCTTCCCTCTGCCCTGATCCAGGGCCTGCATGCCGGGTACAAAAGCCGACAGACAAACTCTCCTGCCAGGAGATGGGAGGTCAGGCCCCGCCTGTGCCTCCAGCAGAGAAGGAGCTCAGAAAACGCGCGCCCCGCCTGTGCCTCCAGCAGAGAAGGAGCTCAGAAAACGCACGCTGTGGCCGTTGCTCTGGCTGGGGCTGAAGTCGGTTCTCTGAACGTCATGTTCTGGGCAAGACAATTCCCCTCATCCACTTAAATGTGAGTCCAGGTGAAACTGAAGGGGCCTGCAAATGCCCTGCCTCCCGACCTCCTGGGAGGATGGACAGAGGGCGGCTGCAGGCCCTGCTCTCCAGGGATGGAGGAAAACGGCAGACCCAGAGCGAGACGCAAGGGCTGACTTAGTCACACCAGAATGAGGGTTCGGGACCCTCCGAGGCACAGGAACTCAGAACTGCTCATGTCAGTGACCTCTGGGTGTCTTCACGTTCATATATGCAACAAGTACAAAAACTGCCTCCAGAGGGGGAACCGGCTGACTCACTCTGTGAAGGGCCAGAGAACAGAGGCTTCAGGCCTGGGCGGGTGGTGACCGCTGCCTGGGGGCCAGGCCGTCCGCCCACAGCTATGCTCACACCAGGGCGAGCCCTTCTGTACCGGCCACCCGCCAACAGGCTCTGCCAGGTTCCAGTTTCTACACTTCTATCATCAAAGCACAATTGTATCATAAAAACCAATCTTCATTTTCTTCTTCAGGGTCATAGAACTGTGCTATCCAACTACATATTCTATTAACACCAGCCTCCTAAGAGCCTGGAACACACTCCTCACTGTGAAACCATGAATCTGCTCCAATATCAAAGCAGCCTTGAGTTTACACAAAACATACAGGAAAACAAAATTGAAATGAAATCCACTTAGAAACGTAATAGTCAAGCGGGAGGGGGTTGGCGTGGGTTCTCTGAAACCAGAGTATAGCTCACGGCGGACCTGACACCTGGTCGTGGCCAGGCGTCCCGTTAGGGGATACACATTTGATAAGAGGCCAGAAGCAAGACTTACCTGGTAGTAGTGATCGGTGGATGGTTCTATCCCCAATTTTTGGAGCATGCTAAAATTTAAGGCAAACAAACAAAAAAGCTATATAATGAGGGTCTGAATTTCTGTCTTGTTGCTATTGTATTTCATAGTAAAAATGAAGACGCTGTGAAAGGGAAGCGTGCAGTTTCACAACCTGGGGCCGTAAGTCTGCTGACACAGGCAACACAGGGGTGGCTCCAGGCGCCGGGCCTCCCCTCACCGTGGGCACACGAGTGTCTCATCTGGGCCCCTTCCCGGTACCGGAACCTCTCAGCATCGGCCCGGGTGGCTGCCACCGACTGGAGCAGGCACCACAGAGCCAGCGATCTGCCATGCCTGTCCTAAAGGACAGCTAGCAACTGATTCTGGGTGCTAGGCTTAGCCTGACAACCCCAAATTGGATCAACCTTTAAAGTGCGTTCAGAGCCTTGAATCACTTTCTAAAGCACGTGGTTTTAACCAGTTCTTTGTGACCCCGTGGGCTGTAGGCCTGCAGGCTCCTCTGTCCATGAGATTCTCCAGGCAAGAATACTGGAGTGGCTCGCCATGCCCTCCTCCAGGAGATCTCCCTGACCCAGGGATCGAAGCAGCATCTCTTACGTCTCCTGCATTGGCAGGTGGTCCCCTACCACTGTGTCACCTGGGAAGCCCAGCGGTTTATAACATCGCGGGAAACAGAAAGGACTTGTTTTGACTCCTTAGCTTTAATTATGTGAGCACTGAGATTTTAGTTTTTCCTTGGAGAAGCTGGGAGACAATACAACTTCTCTGCAGCTGTTCTACGTAGTCTCCATCAGACATTCGGTGGGCAGGAGCACCTCCCATGGCAGGCCCGAGGGAACACACCGCGGGGAGGACAAGATGCAGCCCGTCCACCACCGCGGGCCTGGCTGATGCTCCAGGGATCCCAGAACTCAGCAACTCTGCACTTGCGTGTGTGTATGGAAAGCCACGCGATTCAGGAGGGGTAACTGGGAGGTACTTAGTAAATAGTTGTAGGCTGAAAGGATGAATTATTTAAATATTTGACCTTAAAACTTTCAGCATAACCACCTGCTGGATTCAACAAAACCTGGGCTGCAGAGTTGGCTGGACTCATGCTGCTTGTGAACTAGGACCGTGAGGTTTGTGCTGGTGAACAGGGGGGCGCCTTCCTCCCTGGAGTCTGATAAGAGGGAGGTGCCCGGGGTCTCCTGCGCGGGCGACTCCTCCCAGGACCTGGGTGATGAGCCCCTCGAGTCTGAGTCTGCTCCCTGCAGTCAGGCCCCCAGGGTCTGGAAAGGTGTGTGGGAAGTGTGAGTTTCTCAGGACGACTCTGCTGCCCGGCTCCCGAGTCAGGGATGCTGCGCCGAGCAACTCGCGACCCCATTCACCCCCAGGACCAGGGTGTCGGTGTGGGGTGACTTGGGAGAGCAGGGTGCGCGAGGCGAGGCTACAGGCCTGGGTCTCCCACCTGGTAAGGGCCAGTGCCTTATACAGATCCAGACTCTTGCCGAAGTACTTCCTCTGGGAATTGAGGGCGTCCAGCTGGGCAGCGCAGGTACCATGCTTCTTCCACTCGTGGCTCCTGTAAGGGTGTGTTAAAACAACCACTCTGGTTAAAAGGTGATGACACCACCTCCCAGCAAACCACCTGCATGGCCCCTCACGCAGGGCATCCGGGCAGGAAGGCAGACGTCCCCCTCTCAGCCCAGGTCCCGACCACTGTGCCCGCCGAGCACTGCCAGCCCTTGGCATTTTCTTGAGGCCTTTCTCCACCAGGCAGCTCCAGCTTGCTTCTGCGATTAACAACAAACCCAACCGAGGAAGAAGTGAACGCCGTTGTTCAGGCACCCACAGGATCACACGGCTCTGGGTGTCCTCCCGGGGAGCCCCGGCTGGCCAGCAGGGGACTTGATGGGTGCAGCTGGACAGCCACGCCTCAGCCACTGGCGAGAAAAGGCAGGCTCACTCATCACCAGGATGGCCTGGGGCCGGTTCGTGGTGCAGACCGCAGCACAGATGTCATCTACAGAGACGCCTGCGCGGAAGCAACAGCCCGGCCAAATGCCCGCAAACAAGCAGCGATTTGTATTGAAGAAAAATACCACTACTGATCATAATTGTTTGTGTTTTATTGAAGAGTAAACCAGGCGGCTCAGTGGTAAAGACACCACCTCCCAATGCAGGAGACATGGGTTCAATCCCTGGGTCGGGAAGATCCCCTGGAGAAGGAAACGGTGACCCACTCCAGTCTTCTTGCCTGGAGAACCCCATGCACAGAGGACAGGCAGGCCACAGGCCACGAGGCTGAAGAGGCAGACACGACTGAGCACGCGTGCCCACACAGAGTTCTGCAAACTCTTTGCCATTCTTCACTTGAGTCTCTCAAGGCTGCAAAGTGGACATGTAATTGCTGGTTTAGAAGTGGGGACACAGAGGCTCACAGGGGCCAGCGAGCAGCCCAGCCTCACGGCCGCCCAGCCAGGCAACCCCGGCCTGCCTCGGCCCACACTCAGGGCCCTTCCCATGCCCTGCGCTGCCAGCCAATCAACTGCCAAACATAATTTATACCCACATTTAGAATGATTGACAACTTGTCAATGCAGAAGCTAACCATGGTCAGCACGGAAAAAACCAAACGGGCATCGGCTTTATCAACGATTAATTCACGAAGATTTAAGAAAGACAGTCATTCAAGCACTCAGAAGGCACCCACATGCAGTCTCACAGAAACACAACCTAAACGTGAACTGATTCTTCGGTAGCATCACCGGCAGTCCTGGGTGAGGGCAACGGCTGTGAGTTACCAGTCTCCTGGACCCAAGAAAACCATCAAAGAGAAAAGAGAAAGTGAAAGGCGCTCAGTCGTGTCTGACTCTTTAACCCCATGGACTGTACAGCCCATGGAATTCTCCAGGCCAGAATACTGGAGTGGGTAGCCTATCCCTTCTCCAGGGGATCTTCCTGACCCAGGAATCAAACCGGGGTCTCCTGCACTGCAGGTGGGTTCTTTATGAGCTGAGCCACAAGAGAACCATGAGGAAAGATTACAAACAGATGGATAATCAAGTTTGTTCATCTAAAATAGCACCCAGGGTGAACTGTTTCTAAATTCTATGAAGTAGAAAAAGGAGACCCTTCAACTAGCTGAACGTGAAACTGAGTTACGGGGCCTCAGTCTCTGCGCATCAGGGACAGTCATTCTAGAATCTTCCACAGGAGGAGCCAGAGAAGTCAGGGGTGGAGACAGTCACACGTGCCCAAGCAGCTCCCAGCATGCAATGGTCAAGAAACGTCCGCTGTTGCTCCTGGAGTGAGTCAACTCAACAGATGTTAGAGACGACCAAACTCTCACTCTTTTTCTTGTTGTTTAGATGCTCAGCCATATCCATCTCTTTGCAACCCCATGGACGGGAGCCCACCAGGCTCCTCTGTCCATGGGATTCTCCAGGCAAGAACACTGGAGTGAGTTGCCATTTCCTCCTCCGGGGCATCTTGCCAACCCAGGGGTCAAACCCACATCTCGTGCTTTAGTAGGCTGATTCTTTACCATTTAACCTCCTGGGAAGCCCTTCTTTTCGTACAAGAATCAGAAACCAATAGCACCCCTAGTTTGCAGAGGGTCGTCTACACAGTACTTTTCAGGATAGCTGGTTCTGTTGACAGACCTAATCTTAGGGAACTATCTTGAGCACCAAGCGATACCAGGACCCTCTCCTTTGCATACGTGATTCCCATTTGAAATTGAAGAGAGAAATTCTCTGATGCGAGCCTCCCCTTAAGGACAGGAGAGGCCAGGACGCCTCCGTGGACACTTTATCCAAGGTAGCAAGGCAACCTGGGTGACAGCCACCCACGGGCAATAAGCAGGGGGCCGGTAAGCGCCGGTAAGCGCCCAGCCACGTGAGCCTCACCTCCACATCCAAAGGCACGAGCGCTACCTTTGCGTTTAGAACAAGTTTCTAAGCACGTCATTTAAGCAGCCAAGCTGAAAGGTGAGTCATTTTGCCCTTATTAGAACACAAAGCCAAGTGTGTATTCTGCCCACACCATCTCACCAGATGTTGAAGGGCTCACCCCACGGAAGGCCGTCTGTGTGTGTGTGTGTGTGTGTGTGTGTGTGTGTGTGCGCGCGCGTCTCTGTGTGTGTGTGTGTGTGTGTGCACGCGCCTGCTCAGTGTGTCCAACTCTTCGCAACCCCATGGACTGTGGCCCACCAGGTGTGTCTGTGTGTGCGTGTGTGTGTGTGTGCGTGTGTGTGTGTGTGCGTGTGTGTGTGTGTGTGTGCGTGTGTGTGTGTGTGCGTGTGTGTGTGTGCGCGTCTCTGTGTGTGTGTGTGTGTGTGCGAGCGCGCCTGCTCAGTGTGTCTGTGTGTGTGTGTGTGTGCGAGCGTCTCTGTGTGTGTGTGCGCGTGTGTGTGCGCGCATCTCTGTGTGTGTGTGTGTGTGTGCGCGCGCGTGTCTCTGTGTGTGTGTGTGTGTGTGTGCGCGCACGTCTCTGTGTGTGTGTGTGTGTGTGTGCACGCGCCTGCTCAGTGTGTCCAACTCTTCGCAACCCCATGGACTGTGGCCCACCAGGCTCCTCTGTCCATGGGATTCTGCAGGCAAGACTGGAGTGGATTGCCATGCTCTCCTCCAGGGGATCTTCCCAACCCAGGGATCAAACCTGTGTCTCTTTTTCTTCCTGCATTGGCAGGCAGATTCTTTATCACTGTGCCAGGGGAGATGCTTTGTTTATGTTTAGTGGTATATTTTTAAGCTCTGGCAAAAACCTGACTGATTCTACCTGGAATATTCTAACTACTGAAATCTCTTTTGTTTACTTAGTCACCAGAGTTTTTATTTTGAAGTATACTGTGAAGCACTAAGAGTCAAACCATGCAGGCCACAGCCTGCTCTGAAACCACTTTCCAGACGTCAGGTTGCTCAGAGCCAGCACTGGAGACGTGGACTGTTCATCTCCCAAACTTTTACAGGGTTCAGGGGGTGCTGCAGCCTCCGGACCCAGAGCTGCGTGTGAACCACCTCCCAGCCACACACCCTGGAGTGAACTCTCAAACTGGACACCCACGAAGCAGGAGGACAAACGTCATTGTCACTCTGCTTTGTTTCAAAAAGCTTTTTGCAAAGTTAACTCCTCCTGAAGAGTCTACACAAATGTATCTCCAAGTTAAGTGAATCACTTTGGCCAAAACCTGATTCACTGTGACATGAATTATAAATTGCCATCCTGCAGTGAGGGAGGGCTTCCCAGGTGGCATTAGTTGTAAAGAATCCACCCGCCAATGCAGGAGACCCGGGTTTAACACCTGGGTCTGGAAGATCCCCTGCAGAAGGGCATGACAACCCACTCCAGTATTCTTGCCTGGAGAATCCCAAGGACAGAGGAGCCTGGAGGGCTACGGTCCACGGGGTCACAAAGAGTCAGACACGACTGAAGTGTGTCTGACTTTAGTCACACACACAAAATGAAAGATATAATGGATTAAAAAGCAAGTTTGCAAAGTCACTTCTCCTTGCCCTCATGTTTTTATCCACTGGAGGACCACTCCAAAGAGGGCGCAGCCCACGCGCATCGGCTCCAGCTTCACAGCCTCAGGAGCCAGGTTCTCCATCAGCCCTGCTCCCGTGGTTCCCCCTCACACCTGGGCTCTGGGGCCTGTGACGGGAACCCAGACTCACCAGAAGTGGAGGCTGTAGTTGGACGGATGGAGCAGGTCGGGCCAGTACATCCTCATGTCTGGCAGAAGGTCCTGCACGTAAGTAAAGACAGCAGTGCTAAGTCCACATCAGGCCTGATAACTCAGACCTAGAAGGCAGATCTTAAACGAACACGTTAAAAAAAAAAACTGAGCTCTGTGAGTTAGTAACATTCAGGTGAGTAAAATGACTCAGTTTATTCAGCATGACCTGTTTCTTAAGACACACCTGAAAGCAAAGTCTGGAGAACTGTGAAAGTATAAGCTCTGGCGGGTGACTGGCTAGACGAATCATGTCCGCCACACAATGGAGTATTATTCAGCATTAGGAAAACCACAAAGCTACCAAGCCCTGACACCGGCTTCCTTCTGCCTCCAGCTTGAATGTTTCCAATGACTACGTCTGCATCTTCACTCAGACACACAACCCTTAACCAGCACACAGGGCTCTGAGGAACACTGCCCGGGCCCACGGCTCACCCCCGGCCACACTGGCTTCCTCCCAGCTGCTCCAAAGCTCTGTCCCACCCCGGGGCCTTTGCACACGCTGCTGCCTCTCGTGTCTCTGGTTAAGTTGCATTCCAGCTCACCACTGCCGCCCCAGGAGAGCCGCGCCCAGGCCCACCGTCCTCAGCTCTGACTACCCGCCCCTCCAGGCACCCAGAGGGGACGTCTGTCCTGGCTCCCGGCCGCAGGCAGGGTGGGCCAGAGACCACACCTGGTTTGGCCCTGGCCCCGGCCCCGTGCCCGATGCGCTGCTGGCACGAGAACCTGTGGTTACCTCATCCTTCGGGGGGCCGTGCAGTCCTGGGAAGGGCCCATAATTCTGGCAAATCCCAAGTCCGCCCCATGTTTTCAGAGAGGTCTCAGGAACTCACACACCCTGCCCGGTAGGCCCAGTACGCAGTCACGAGCCCCTGACGGCCGACCATCACACATGAGGGGGTGGCAGCACCCCGTGCAAAGCTGCACTCACACGCTACCAGCTCCCATGACCCCAGTGCCCGGAGTCACTCTGTAGTACAAGCCTTTGTCCTGGAAAGGCCCATCCCCTCTTCCTTGCTCACTGGCCCCGCTGAGAAACCCACCCACAGCCAGAAAGGACACCCTGGGGGCATGGCGCTCCTGCAAGCCTGGGCAGCACACACTCCTGAGCTTGTGCCCAGCGGGCAGGGGTCCCGGACCAGGAACCATGGGCCGCGGGCTAGAGCCAGGGCCGGCCTGCTCACCCCCGCCGCCCCGCACACGGTCACTGCAGCCCGTCGGGCCCAGCGCAGAGGAGGACCTACTGAAACACAGACCACACGTAATCCGTGGGGCTGTGTTAGATAGCCATAAACGGGGGGAACACACTTCAAACACGGCTTTGAGGGCACACCTAGAGGAGTGAGTCTTTTGGGAGACTGCGGTGGGAACATTATTAAAGTTAGTACCTTGATCTCCTCTGGATTAAAGGGCCAGGATCGGTTGCATGCTTCACTTTTATCAGGCCTTGAAATTAGAGTTGAAAACATAAAGAGAAATTAGGCTTGGTTGGGCTGGTTCCAAATGGCATGAGAAAACACTCGAGCTGTGATCTGGAGAGAGCGAAAGGGGGCGAGCCATGCTTGGGCACAGCGGGCACTACTGGAGTTTCCTTCAAAGTGGAAAATTGTTCAAACTCCAGGCACAGTGCAAATAGGCTTTCCAGCATAGGGAGCAAACAGACAGCCCAGCAGGGGCGACCCAGAGCTGGGTCGGTGGAGATTTCTGGCCAGGTTCTGGCACTTCCCTGGTGGCTCCCTGGTGAAGAATCTGCCTGCCGTGAGGGAGACCCGGATTCCATCCCTGGGTTGGGAAGATGCCCTGGAGAAAGAAATGACCACCCACTCCAGTACTCTTGCCTGGAGAATCCCATGGACAGAGGAGCCTGGCGGGCTACAGTCCACAGGGTTGCAAAGAGTCGGACACGACTGAGCAACCAACACCTTTTGAGTTACTTGAAAACCTCCATTCAACAAGCACAGCATGAGAACAGTGAGAGGTTCCACCTCTTTAAAGGTGATGAGGATGATTAATTCAAGGTACGTGTCGTGCTCAGGACGTGCCTGGTGACGACTCGAGGTTGGCTGCTGGAATGTTCTAGCACAGAGCATGCATCCCTCCGCTTGGGCCTGTGATTCTGTCCTCCCACGTCCAATTTTGGAAGGTCAATGCTCCATTTCCACGTGTGGCTTAGATCACGAGGGACCAAACCTGCTTTCTCCAGGGTGGACAAGCCTGGTCCAGCCCCCAAAACTAGCCCAGCTCCCCACAGAGCTGGGTGCTGTCCCTCCAGCTGGAGGGCGGCCCAGGAAACGAGTGAAGTCACTGAAAACCAGAGGTGGGATGAGGCCCGGTCCTCAGGTCCCTGCTTAACCAGCTTTCCACTGAGCCCGTCCCTGAGGGGCACCAGCGCCAGCAGGAGCCAGAACTGCCCACCTCTAAAGGGAGGAGGGAGAGCCGGTCGATCCCTCCAGGCGAATGAATGCACACAGTCTAACGTCATGAATACATGCACACACCACAAAAAACAAAGCCAACAACTGCAGGCAAAACCGGAATAAATCCAGGTGTCTGAAGTGTGCATACTATAGATACAAACCACATATGCATAACGTACACACATTTATTTTTATGCATTTGCTTATTAGTCCCAAATGAACAAAATGAGAAAGTTAAAATTCAGTGATCGAAAATGTACCCAGAACCCTTGAATGCATATTTAAACTAGACTGTTATCGTTCTACCAAAACAGAACTCAAGGACAACAGAAGGCAGGTCATGTTAGAAAAACTAAAGATGTTTCTCAACAAGCTTCTGGTCTGCTGAGTAAACTCCTAACAGAAATCACCAGTATACATATCCGGACAGACTCAAGCCAGAAGCCCAGGTCAGCCAGCTTCTGGGGCTGCTGAAGCTTTAAACGCAGGAGGTACTTGCCATAATCCGTGTATGGTCCAGTAATTCGGAGGGTTTTTGCAGTGGCCCCCAACTTCCTATGAAGAAGACAAGTGGTTTCTTGTTTATTAAAAACACTCAGCAACCTTCTTTTCTTTCAACAAACATCAATGAAATCCAAACCAGGCCTAACACAGAATAAATTCCGTGGTAATTTACAATAAGCAATGTTCATGCGGGTACCACAGGGGGTGGGGGCTGGATGTTTTATTTGAAAAATGTGAACCAGCACTTTGGAAAACAGAATTTAACAGCTATTTTAGTTTTCTTTATGTGCCTGAAAATTAAGTCGATCTGATGGATGCACTCATACTTACCTATGAATAATTTTCTTGGTGGCTCAGAGGTTAAAGCATCTGCCTGCAGTGCAGGAGACCCAGGTTTGATCCCTGGGTCAGGAAGATCTCCTGGAGAAGGAAATGGCAACCCACTCCAGTATTCTTGCCTGGAAAATCCCATGGACGGAGGAGCCTGGGAGGCTACAGTCCACAGGGTCGCAAAGAGTCGGACACGACTGAGTGACTTCACTTTCACTTTTCATGCAGTCAGAAAATGAGAACCAGGGAGTTCCCTGGTGGCTCAGTGGCTAAGACTCCATTTTCCTAATCCCAGGGGCCTGGGGTTTGATCCTTGGTCAGGGAACTTGATCCCACATGCTGCAACTAAGACTCAGCACAGCCAAATAAATTAAAAAAAAAAAAAAAGAGAGAACCAGAGGCTGACATGGTGCCCAGTCATATTCAAATCTGTTCAGGCACCAGGTTCAAATGCAACAGTGCAATAATAAGTACTGAAAATCTGGAGCCAACAAAAATGCAAGATGACAGTAAAATAATTAACTCATAGAGTTAAAAATCTTCAGTGCAACACTTCATAGGAATCTCCAAATTGTTTTGCTAAAATGGATCTTTTCCGAAATAAATAACCATTAAGAAACACAGCTCGACTATCAGGCGGTGGGTCAGACCTGGCCCGGTACCCACAGTGAACAAGCAAGGGAACAGTACACAATGGGTCTGGTGAGGAGCCAGCTCACTCGAAAGCCCTCCTGCTTAGACCCCCTTCTGATGTGGGGAGGCACTTCTCTCTCTATACGGTTGTCCTGGAAACGAGGGCAGGCCTGGTTTAGGTGATGGCAACGTCTGATGTCAGGAGGCTCAGACTAGGGGGCAGAGGGCAGGATGACCACCGGTGCCCTGCTCCCTTCCCCAAGGAAACACAGTCCAAAGCAGGTGGGCTTTCCCGTGGCACGAGGCAGGGGAGGGCAAAGCCAAGTGCCCACGGGGGCTTTTCTCCTACCCAGCTCTTCACCCAGCGTCTCAGATGAGCCTGCGGGGGTGGGAACTGGGGTCAAGGTGCAGCTTTCCAAGGGGGCATGGGCCCAAGGAGCCCTGAGCAGAGGACAGGCCTGCTCTGGCACCTGTGAGGCCCACCTGGTTCTCAGGGCAGGGCCCCTGGCCCCTCATGCAAGATCTCCTAGAGCCACGGTCTCAGCCCCAGAGGGCTCGGCCTTGAGCGGTGTGAGAGGCCGGGGAGGAGCCCGCACGGGACCTCCTCTCCATGGGCATCACCGCTCCCCACAGGACTCACCTGGCACACGGTCGCAGGCCAGTGGTGAACCATGATCAGCTTACCCCATTCAAGGTCGTCACTGCGAAAAGACAAGGGGCTTTACTCTGTGGCTTGAGTTACAGAAAAATGAACTCACCCATCGATCACTCAATAAACACTGCGTGCTGGCTGCAGGCCAGGGCCTGCTGCTGCAGGGGGGTCTCTGAGAGGACTGGGGGGCCGGGTCCTTACTCTCCTGCACTGCACCAGCAGTGAGGGCGACCATGACCACGGTGACCGAGAACACACATGGCATCGCCCGGGGACGAGTGGTGATGACTGTAACTAAGGAGGGGGACAGACCTGTCCGGTGGGGTGCTGTGTGCTCAGTCGTGTCTGACTCTGCAGCCCCACGGACTGCAGCCCGCCAGGCTCTTCCGTCCATGGGATTCTCCAGGCAATAATACTGGAGCGGGTTGCCATTTCCTTCTCCAGGGGATCTTCCTGACCCAGGGATCGAACCCGCGTCACTTGCACTGAACTCGCGTCTCTTGCACCAGCAGGATTGTTCACCACACGCCACCTGGGAAACCTGGCAGGCGGGGAGGGGGCTGGGATTCTGGACCAGGCAGCCGGGAAGGCCCTGCAGTGAAGGACTGGCCAGAAAGCCCCTTTCTCCGCAGAGGCCCAGGTGGGGCAGACACAGACCCATGGGCCCTTAGCAGCACGTGTGGCACCCACAAGCCTGGAAACACAACAGTTCCTACAGCTCATCTGGCCACAGAACAGCGCCAGAGCAGCACAGGGCTTGGCACCACCCAGCCACTGGCATCTTGTTCTCTGCAGAATGCGTGACCTGGGATCCTAAGGACTTCTTCCAATGTTCCCGTCAAACCCATCTGACCCCGAGACTTTCCAGGAGGGGCTGTGGAGCAGCATCACACATGCCTCAGCAGAAGCCCTCCCACCAGGCTGGCAAGGCATGGCACACACAGAGGCGGGAGAGAAAGACTGGCTTGTGAAAATATTTTCTAGGTGGAAAACATCAGGAGCAACAGGGCATATAACTCGAGCAGGCACGTCATTCAGGACAGATGAAATTTTAGAAGGAAAGAAGCAAAAGCCAAACAGAAATTACAGGATAGTTTTGTAAATAATTGAGAACTGTTTAATAAGCAGAGAATTCACAATATTTGAAAACTTTTCTCAGACTGAACTAATGAGCAAATGGTCAGTACAAGAGGAAAAAGAATGCATGAGCATTAGAGCTGGGAGAAGCGTTAGAAGTGCTTTTTTTCCCCTAGGTATGAAAACCTTATTTCACAAAGGGGGAAACTGAGGCTGGAAGAGTAGGCAGAGGCCAGGAAAACTAGACCAACAGCATGGGGTTTACAATAAAACTCAAGACTCAACAATGTCTGTAATACAATTATCACGTACTACCCCGGCTAAAGAGTGCTGTGAGTATAAGAGAAAGATCCTCTCAAATCCGTGGAGATGCTGACTGCACTGCAGAGAGAAAGGCCTCCCAAGCAGAGGCAGAGGGCCTGGGAAAACCCCGCTGACCCGTGAGGCCCTCAGGCTCTGAATCACCCTCGTGGTCTCAAACCCCTGCCTTGCTCGCACGCCAGACACGTGGACTAACTTACATAACCAGGCATCTGAACACACGTTTGCATCCTTGGAAGTTCACAATTTGTGGATCCCTACGGAGGGGGCCTGCTGCATTGATCATTGTAGGCCAGGCATGGCTCCGAGCACGTTCTGTACTCTTAACTGATGCCTCATGGCATCGGTGCTAGGAGGCAGGTGCCGTCACTCTGGGGACTTCGGGTTGAACGACCTTGGTGGGAGGCTCTGGATCACACATCTGGATCTGAGGTAGCAGTTCACACTCAATCTGCACACCACACTACCTCTCTGGTGATATGCTCTTAACTTGAGGGCAAGGCTTAGTTATCTAATGCAGCCGGTTTTGGGAAAATAACACTTTCTCAGAAAACTGAATTAATGTAATTAAAGTAAATGATAAAACCACAACGATGGTTCATTAAAAAGGAAAACCGAACTTTCCCCACGCCTGCAAGTATGAACTCCTTCTGTTAACAAGATCATTACCCAAATAAAATAGAAGAAAATTCAAATCTGGTACTCAGATCTCTGTCTCCTCTACAGAAGTATAACGTGAATTCTCTCCCAGACCCCCTGTTTACCTCTAATTTGTCAGTTGCATAGGAAAGAATGGAAGGAGGGAACGAGGGGGAGGGGAGGGAGGGCGAGAGAAAGAAACTAGGAAAGAGGAACCACAACCACTTCAGGATCGCACCGACCCTGAACCGAATGCGCGCGCGCGCCGTCCCGAAAGCCGCTCGCAGGTTCGGGCGCGGGGGTCCACCCCCGTCCCCTCGCAGACCAGAGCCCCGCGCCCCTCCGGCAGCTCACCTCCTCCGGAGCCCGCGCGCGCCGCCCAAGCAGCTCAGCGCCAGGCACAAGGCGCCCAGGAAGGCCACGGAGGTCATCCGCCGCACCGGGGAGGACCCCGCGGGGTCGCCAAGGCTCAGTCTCCCGAGCGCGCGAGGCCTGCGCGTCCCTGAAAGAGGAACAGACGTCGCCAAGCTGACCGCGCCGGGCCGGGGGCGAGCAGCGCGGCTAACCCCAGCCCGCCGCCGAGCGCTCGGGCCCTGCGGAGGCCCGAGGCCCCGGAGCCCAGATCCCGCAGCACAGCTGCTCGCACCCCGCCCACCGACCACCCGGAACCCCGGGGCCCTGCCGCCTCACCAGGCCGGCCAGGCGCACGCGACGGCCGGTCCGCCCGCACCGCGACCCTCGCTGCCCCGCGAACCCGGCCGCCAGCGCCTCGGCCAGCGCGTTTCCGCCCAGACGCCCCTACGCCCCGCCCCCGCCCGGACACGCCCCCGCGTCGGCCACGCCCCTGGGCGACAGGCGGGCGCCCGGCGGGCTAGAAGCCCGACGCCCGCCCGGAGGACACGCCCCTTCTGGAGGACACGCCCGCCCGGAGGACACGCCCCGCCCCGGCCTGTCCGTCTTCCCCAGGCTCCTTGCGCTTCGCTTTCCAGCCAGGTCCTGCCTGCCCTCGGCCCAGACCCGGGAGGCGCCCCGGCTCCTCGTCTCCGCGTCGAGCTGCCCGGGAGCCGGGGCTTTCGGGGCCCGGTGGCCAGTCGGTCAGGGTGTGTGGCAGGCGTGCGGAGACAGCGCCCTGGGGCCGCAGGAAAGGGCCGGGAGAAGGCTGCTCCCTCGAGACCGCGTTGTGTTCAGGGATCTGGGACCCTGGGGCCCAGGCAGGCGGAGAGACCCGGGTCGCGTGTCCTCCCCACCACAGGCCCCTTAGGGGCAGCCCCTGACCCCCAGACAGTCCTGTCTGTCCAGCTCCAAGACTGCACAGGGCACCCTGAGGAAACGCCACTCCATTCCATTTGTCTCTGCCCCATTCCCAAGGGCTCCACCGTGTACAGTTCTTCTGGGGCACGGAACAGCAGGACCTTCAAGCTGAGCCTGCCACCAGGACCATCAGCCTTGAGATCAGACAAATAGGAAATCAAGGCTGTGACCGTGCACCTACCACCAGCCAACCAGTGTCCTTAGTCCTGAGAACCTGGGAGGTGAAGATCCACAAGGCTGTGCTCAAGTCTGCAGGCAGAGGAGGGTGGGAGGGGGGCAGGGAGGCGGTGGAGGAGGCAGCAGACTCCCAAATGACGACCTTCCCGCCTCTGCCACCTGCAGCTCAGGCCTTTAGTCCACATTCCTTCCCCGGTGTCCTCGGGAACTACATCCTCAAAGATTGCCAGTGACCTCCTAATCGCAGACAGTGCTTGGTCCCCTGGCCCTCTGTGGCTCTGTCCCTCCTCTCTGTCCACTCTGCTGCCAAGAAGTGGTCAACCAAGCGGGGCCATGGGAGGCCCTCCCAGCCACAGTAGTGTTTCCATGTCCCCCGTTTCTTGCTTGTAGCTAAAGCTCCAGCCTCCTAGACCTTTCCTGAGCTCCAAAGGGCAGATTCAAGCAGTCACTAGGAAAATGAGGGGGTGCAGAAACAAAGGGAAAGCAGTCAAGAAACAGAAGGGCTGTGATAAAGCAGTCCTAGCCCTGCCTCAAGGGAGACAGATATATTAATATATCTTCTGCAGGAATTAAGGCTCCCATCCAGGTGGAGGATGGTGACTTCAGGCTGAGCACACAATCCTTGGCGTACCACCCTGTTACCTCGCCAGCAACCAAAGAAAAGGACTCAAACACTCTGAAGTCTATACATTTGCCTGTAAAAATTCTTCTCCAAAAACCAGTGGAGAGTTTGGGGTTTTTGAGCACAAGCCAAAAACCTGTTCTCCTTTCTTCGTTCTGCAATAAACATTTCTCTGTTTGGCCTCACTGTGTCAGGCCCACGAACTTGACAATACTGGCTCTATGGTTCATTGTGGATCTAATCAGATCACTGCCCTGGAAAAACTTTACAGGTCTTCTGGTTGATCTTTGTTTGCTGTTGTTATTGTTTTGTTTTGTTTTCCAGCCATGTGGCAACTGGGATCTTAGTTTCCCAATCAGGAATCGAACCTTTGCCCCCCACAATGGAAACAGAGTTTTAACCACTGGTCATTGTTGTTCATTGGCTCAGTCATGCCTGACTTTTTTCGACCCCATGAACTTTAGCTTACCAGGTTTCTCTGTCTAACACCAACTCCCGGAGCTTGCTCAAAATCATGTCCATCAAGTCACTGATGCCATCCAACCACCTCATCCTCTTTTGCTCCCTTCTTCTCCTGCCCTCACTCTTTACTAGTATCAGGGTCTTTTCCAATGAGTTAGCTCTTTGCTTCGGGTGGCCAAAGGAGTGGGGCTCCATGGAAATCCCTAGAAATAAAGGGGGGAGTCATCCTATCACTCTCAAGCAAATAGCGTCAGCGTTTTGCACGACAGTTTTTCTCGCCAGCATGGGAAGTTCCCTGGCCAGGGGTCAAACCTGTGCTCCCTGCATGGAGTTTAAATCACTGGACCCCAAAGAAGTTCTCCCCACTCCTCTCTGAATGAGCATCAGAATTCTTGGTCTGCTCAGGCTCCACCAGCTCTACGGACTAGCTCACTGTGCACATCCATTCCAGAGGCCCTGGTTCTGCCCCCCAGTACTGGCTCTCCTAAGGCACTCCACTCCCTCCATCCCCTCCCCACATCCCACCCTAGATAATGCCCATTCGTATTTACCTTGTGAGTGATACCGCAGCTCCCTCAGCGTCCTCTGCCACACGTGAGGGTCTAGGTGCAGGGTAATACGTGCTGCTCCCTGCCGCTCACCACAGAGCACTCACCACTGTTTGAAATAGAACGTGGGTGATTACTCTGCTCATGTCTGGCTTTCCCTGCAGACCGCAAGTCAGTATCCGCACCTACTTTACTCACCACTGAGTCCCCACTGCCTGGCACAGTAGATGGCACAGTAGGTGCTTGATAAACAGCATCTGTGGGAGGAACATGTGGGCTCCTCTGCGGACTGAAGCAGCGTCCTGTCTTTCTGGTCTCCCCCGTTTCTCCAACGTCTTACATTTTCTGGCCTCCTATAACCACCTCTTCTAAACAACCTAGGCAAACCCCACCTTTCTATCCTCCTCCTCTTGTAGGCTAAAAAGATCTGTTTCTTAAAACAAACCTACATCCTACGATTCCTAGTTCTCCCTCAAACCACAGTCCGTCTGTGCAAGTCCCTGCTCCTCGGCGGTGGGGTGGGGGTGGGGGGGCCCTTCCTGACCACAGATGGATAAGAAGAGAATCTGACTTAGACAGAATTTTATTCTTGAGGACCCTGCAGGGGGTGTGGGTTGATCGGGGAGGGACTCTACTAACAGGAAAAAGGGCTGACTTGAGGAGCTGCAAGCTTCTCAAGGGTTGAGCAAAAGGAGTTTCTTTACAGAGAGGAGGAAACACAGCTAGAAACAACCTCAGTGAGCTGAGAGGGTGGCTTCCTAGGCAAGGCGGTCAGAGAATGTTCTTCCCGGAGGCATCTGAGCTCAGGAGAGGGGCGTGTGCCTGCTCTGGGTGAGGCTGAAGGAAGGAGAGAAGCTGAAACTAAGTTTGGTTAATAAGCTTCCTGTTCCCAATGACCAGTGAGAGAACTGAGGTGAGGCCAAGAAGGGGAATTCAGAGGAGCCCTGTCTGGCCTTGTCCCAGGTAAGGTGTGTGTGTGTGGTGCAGTGTGTGTGTGGGGGAGGGGTATCCAGGAAACGAATCTGAGTCCTTGCAGTGAGCTGTTTTCTGGAACAGGAGGGGCAGGGGGACTTTTTAACCTTTGCTGTGGTCCAGGACCACAGGCTCAGAGAGAGTTCAGCATCCGACGTGCCACTGCCTCACCTGGTTCCTTTTCAGCAAGGCTCCCTTCATCACCTTTGAGCTTTCTGTTCATTGCTCTTCACCCCGTCCCCCACCCCCACCCCCAGGTGTGTAGACCAGGAGCTGATGAGGGCTCAGCCCCTCACTTGCGTGCCTTACCAGTGAACGTGAGATTCATTTTTCATCATGAAAAAATTTGGAGACAAAGCAGAGGGGTTAAGAAAATAACATGAGATTTATTTAAGCAAGGATGCAGTCTCAGATGGAGAGCAGGCAGGCAGGGGAGAAGGAGCTGCACACCAGGCTTCTTAGGAAGCCAGTTATAAGGAATATACAAAGGAAGAGGCGGACAAGGAGGAGTTTGGGGCTTGCCTGCCCTGATTTTCGTCCCCACTCCATTTTCCCAATGAGATCAGGGATTTCAGTCCCCATTTAGCCTAGATCAGAAGTATCATGGCTTCAGTGCCTGCTGAGTCTTCTGAAAGACTAATCTTATTATAATGAGAGCACAATGAGCCAAAGGTTACTGCTGAACTGCCTTTTCCCCACCTTTCTTTGGCTGCTTGCTGTTGTTCAGTCACTCAGTCGTGTCCCACTCTTTGAGACCCCATGGACCCAGGCCTCCATGTCACCATCTCCCAGACCTTGCTCAAACTGATGTCCACTGAGTCGGTGATGCCATCCAACCATCTCATCCTCTGTTGTCCCCTTCTCCTCCTACCTTCAATCTTTCCCAGCATCAGGGTCTTTTCCAATGAGTCAGTTCTTTGCATCAGGTAGTCAAAATACTGGAGCTTCAGCTTCAGCATCTGTCCTTCCAATGTATATTCAGGACTGATTTCCTTTAGGATGGACTGGTTTGATCTCTTTGCAGTCCAAGGGACTCTCAAGAGTCTTTTCCAACACCACAGTTTGAA
Source organism: Antilocapra americana (assembly GCA_007570785.1). Classification (NCBI taxonomy): domain Eukaryota; kingdom Metazoa; phylum Chordata; class Mammalia; order Artiodactyla; family Antilocapridae; genus Antilocapra; species Antilocapra americana. The sequence continues at coordinate 13,507,534 of ML663573.1, forward strand.
AGCATCAATTCTTTGGCACTCAGCCTTCTTTATGGTCCAGTTCTCACATCCATACACGACTAGACAGACTTTGTCATCAAAGTAATGTCTCTGTTATTTAATATGCTGTCTAGGTTGATCATAGTTTTTCTTCCAAGGAGCAAGCTTCTTTTAATTTCATGGCTGCAGTCACCATCCACAGTGGTTTTGGAGGCCAAGAAATAACTTCTGTCATTATTTCCATTGTTTCCCCATCTATTTGTCATGAAGTAATGGGACCAGATGTCATGATCTTCGTTTCCTGAATGTTGAGTCTTAAGCCAGTTTTTTCACTCTCCTCTTTAACTCTCATCAAGAGGCTTTTTAGCTCCTCTTAGTTTTCTGCCTTAAGAGTGGTATCATCTGCATAACTGAGGTTATTGATATTTCTCCCTCAATTTCTCTTTGTCTGCTACTCAGACCCTTATCACCCTGTTTCCTGTTGGTCTGAAGGCTCTTGCTTTCCTTGGTCTGCCCAAGTACCCCCACTGTTTATGAGAGGCGTGATTTCCTGCCACCTGCCCCTGCCCTATTTCTCTGCTCTTACCTAGCCACCTGCCTTCCAGAACAGATGGGGCTCCAAGTCCTTGTCTCTCATTTTGGCTTTGTGGGGTTTTGTTCTGGTTCTTAGTGAGAGACCTCCAAATTGTACAAGTTTTCAAACCTAAACCTGGATCTGGACCTGGGACGTCATCTTGTTCAACACTGACCACCTTTTTGTTGTTGGTTTTCAGTCACTAAGTTGTATCCAACTCTGCCACCCCACGGACTGTAGCACACCAAGCTTCTGTGTCCTTCACTATCTCCCGGAGTTTGCTCAAACTCATGTCCGTTGAGTCGGTGATGCCATCTGACTGTCGACCCCTTCTCCTCCTGCCGTCAATCTCCCCCAGCTCAGGGTCTTTTCCAATGTGTTGACTCTCCGCATTAGGTGGCCAAAGTATTGGAGCTTCAGCTTCAGCATCAGTCCTTCCTATGAACATGCAGGCTTGATTTCCTTTAGGATTGGCTGTGCCAATGAAAAAATATAGTCGTAACCTGAGAGCAGACAGTTTATTTGGCGGGAATGTTTAGGAGTCTGAACCCAGGAGGCAGCATCTCAGTGGCTCTGAGAAAGCTGCTCCAAGGCAGCAGGAGGGGGAGTCTGCAGCACAGGGCGCAGGCATCTGAACATCAGGGATTGGATGTTAAGTCAAGGAATGTAGCGCTCTACCCATGGGAAAATGCAAGCCTCTGGGCTCCCTGAATTCATTCCTTTCATCTGCGACTCAGGTATCTGGCACCAATCCTGCTTCCTTGTTCCCTTTACTCTTGCATCCCCAGCTCCTCAGCAGTCGCTGCGGGAGGTGGTAGCACCCGCTGGATCTCTCTTTGGGGAGCCCTCACTCACATTTGGAGGCAGAAACTGCTGATGACTGACACTTCTTGTTTATTAATATGGCAGGAGCTATTTCTTTTCACAACTGGTTGGACTTCCTTGCTGTCCAAAGGGCTCTCAGGAGTCCTCTCCAATACGACAATTCTAAAGCATCCATTCTTCAGCACTCAGCCTTCTTTATGGTCCAACTCTCACATCCATACAAGACTACTGGAAAAACCATAGCTCTGACTAAACGGACCTTTGTCTGCAAAGTGACTTCTCTGCTTTTTAATACACTGTCTAGGTTCGTCACAGCTTTTCTTCCAAGGAGTAAGCGTCTTTTAATTTCATGGCTGTAATCACCATCTGCAGTGATTTTGGAGCCCAGGAAATGAAGTCTGTCATTTTCCATTATTTTCCCATCTCTTTGCCATGAAGTGATGGGACTGGATGCCATGATCTTAGTGTTTTGAATGCTGAGTTTTAAACCAGCTTTTGCAGTCTCTTCTTTCACTTTCCTTAAGTGGCTCTTTAGTTTCTCTTCAGTTTCTGCCACTGGAGTGGTATCTGAAGCTATGGATAGCTCCCCTGGCAATCTTGATTCCAGCTTGTGCTTCATCCAGCCCAGTGTTTCTCATGAAGTACTCTGCATATAAGTTAAATAAGCAAGGTGACAATATACAGCCTTGACGTACTCCTTTCCCAATCTTGAAACAGTCTGCTGTTCCATGTCCGATTCTAACTGTTGCTTCTTGTCCTGCACACAGGTTTCTCAGGAGGCAGGTCAGGTGGTCTGGTATTCCCATCTTTTTAAGAATTTTCCACAGTTTGTTGTGATCCACACAGTCAAAAGCTTTAGCAGAGTCAATGAAGCAGAGAAGTAAATGTTTTTCTGGAATTATCTTGCTTTTTTTCTATGATACAACAAATGTTGCCAATTTGATCTCTGGTTCCTCTGCCTATTCTAAATCCAGCTTGTACATCTGGAAGTTCTCAGTTCACATATTACTAAAGCCTAGCTTGAAGGATTTTGAGGAACACCTTGCTAGCGTGTGAGATGAACGCAATTGTATGGTAGTTTGAATGTTTTTTGGCATTGCCTTTCTTTGGGATTGGAAATGGTCAGATGAAAACTTCCTTTTCCATCCTGTGGCCAATGCTGAGTTTTTTCCAAATTTGCCAGCATATTGAGTGAAGCACTTTAATAGCATCATCTTTTAGGATTTGAAATAGCTCAGCTGGAATTCCATCACCTCCACTGGCTTTGTTCATAGTGATGCTTCCTAAGGCCCACTTGACTTAGCATTCCAGGATGTCTGGCTCTAGGTGAGTGACCACATCATTGTGGTTAGCTGGGACATTAAGGTCCTTTTTGTGTAATTCTTCTGTGTATTCTTGCCACGTCTTTTTCTAATCTCTTCTGCTTCATTATGTTCTTGCTGCTTCTGTCTTTATGTGCCCATAAAATATTTCCATCTTTGCAGGAAATATTCCCTTGGCATCTCCAGTTTTCTTGAAGAGATCTCTAGTCTTTCCCATTCTCTTGTTTTCCTCTATTTCTTTGCTTTGTTCACTTAAGAAGACTTTCGTATCTGTCCTTGCTATTCCCTGGAACTCTGCATTCAGATGGGTACATCTTTCCTTTTCTCCTTTGCCTTTCACTTCTTTTCACAGCTATTTGTAAAGCCTCTTCAAACAATCAGTTTGCCTCCTTGCATTTCATTTTCTTTGGCATGGTTTTAGACACCACCTCCTGTACAATGTAATGAACCTCTGTCTGTAGTTCTTCAGGCACTTTCTCTACCATATCTAATCCCTTGAATCTGTTTGTCACTTCCACTATATACTCATAGGGGATTTGATTTAGGTCATATATGAAAGTGGTTTTCCCTACTTTCTTCAATTTAAGCCTGGATTTTGCAATAAGGGGCTGATGATCCGAGCCACGGTCAGCTTCAGGTGTTTTTGCTCACTGTACAGAGCTTCTCCATCTTCATCTGCAAAGGATATAATTACTCTGATCTCGGTATTGGCCATCTGGTGATGTCCATGTGTAAAGTTGTCTGGGAAGCCCAAATCAAGTATACTTTAATTTTTTAAAAAAAAGTGAAAATAAAATAGGTTAGGGGCAGCTGAGGTCAAGGCCAAACTGCAGCTGTGGAAGCTGGCGAGCTGTCTCAGGGCAAGTGGAGGGGGCTGGCGCCTCAGGAGGTGGGGGGAACCCGAGAGGTAATTTTCTCAGTTCCCACAGGGCAGTGTAAACCTTGTGGTTTAAGAGATGGCATTTGCTTGTGAAGAAGCGTGTCCGCACGAGGCAGGGGATGAGAAGGTCACACTCGTTTCAGTGAATGGAGCCTCCTGGAGTCGGTGCTGCAGCCGCCAACACCAAGGACCTCTGCTGCCCAGCTTTGGTGATGTAAGTCCCTCTGCCCTCCTGCTCCTGTGTGGGAACCCCACAGGTTACGCCGCGCACACCTCCCGAATCTCAGGGCCTCACCGACTCCGTCTGCAAGAGCCCATCTCTGCCGTGGTCCACGCCGGCTGTGGGTCAGGTGGTTTTTCCCTCTGGGACCCTGGCTGTAGGAAGAGGCAGTGCTGGCCTCTGCCCTCGACCAGCGGGAGCAGGACCGCATCCTGGCTCTGGCCCCCGGTGACCGACGTCTGTTCCTCTAGTCAGCGCTCTGGACTGAAGCCAGTCCCGTGGCCCAGTCCACGATGGGGAGGACAGAAATACGCCCCTCCCACAAGGGAGGGCATTTAGGGCGCAGAGCAAATGGAGAACGTGTGAGAATGTCAGCAAATAACCGGGGCAAGGGTCCCTCCGTCAGCAGGGAGGCAGAGGAAGGCCTGGAGGAGCCAGATGGGCGAGTGGAGGGGCAGGAGCAGCGGGCTGCGTCTCACTGCAGGGAGGGGGGCCTGCGGGCAGAACCAGGGAGCTGCCCTCGCTCGACTGGGCACAGCCTCTGCTGGTGGGGGTTGTCAGAGGCAAATCGACAAGCACTCAGCTGCAGAAGCAAGGTGCCAAGGGCCGGACCCTGTGATCCTTGAGGGCTGCACCGGCTCTTCCAGGAACAGGCCTGGGGAGCTGGAGGGCCCGTGGCTGCCGGAGACACCCCGGGGCTCCTGCCAGGTGGGGTCACAGATGGTGGTCAAATCACCCGCCCCCAGTCCAGGCCATGGGAGGCTCAGGTGAAGGGGAGGCAGGGGGCAGGTGGGGGGGTGGTGCTCCAGGGCAGGTGTGTCCAGAGGTTGGGAGCGGGCCTCTCCGAGGGTGAATTCAGACTCTCCACTTATGACCTGTGTGACCTTGGTCAGCTGACTGGCTTCCAGAAGCCTCAGCTTCCTCATCTGTGAAACAGGAAAGCAACTGGCTCTAGCAACCATGATGATTGAAAAGTGTCTCCCGTGGTTAGCATGAGCCCACTGTGCGGGGCGTGTATTGGGAGCGCAGGGCTGCTTTATCTTTCACGGCAGAGCCTGTGGACTTCCACCCCGGAGGGAAGGGCCCCGAGGACTCCTGGGGGGATTGGCAGTCCTCCTTAGTCCCGAGCCTGGCGCTGGCGGGCATGGTTTAGACCTTGTGTGTTAAAGCTGCGTCCCCAGGCTCTGTTGTAACCTTTAAGGAGTCTCAGACTCTAAATAGTTCTGTCACACTTTGGGGACGCTTCCCTTAAAAAGTCCTTTACACCCAAAATTATTGATACTGTGAGAAAGTCTGGACACTCTGGATGTTTTCCCTCTGACCTTTCTCTGATTCTCACAGGACCGACGCGTGTGGCCAGCCCGGCTACTGTGGTTCCTGTTTGGTGGAACTGCTTTATTCTGAGCTGTGGTTATGACAAAACAGGAACAGGAAGGGAACAGAAAAAGATCAGCCAGGTGGCCTCATGGTGTCATTTTTCTTGAAGGTCTGCTCTGATATTTGGAACTATAGGGAAGAAAGTTTAGGAAGCGAGAATAAGGAGAAGCCTAAATCAAGTCGAACAACGTAAGATTCTAAATGTGAAATACAGGAGTGTGTCACTTCCTGCCTAAGAAAGAAAGAAAAGTGAGCTCGCTGGCACATGTACACACCTGTGCACCAATCTCCCCCATACAGACACACTCCTGTGTGGGTATTAGAAGAGACTGTTTACTTGGATGTTTCTGGAAGCTGTTTATCTTTTTTAAAGAAAGGAAGGGGGAATTGAATGAAGGTTGTCAAAAGGTACAAACTTCTAGTCCTAAGATAAATAAGTAGTCAGGCTGTAGTGTACAGCACGGTAAATGCAGTGAACACTGGTTTTTGGTATATATATATATATGTATATGAAAGTTAAGAGAGTAATGCCGAGGTCTCATAACAAGAAAAACAGGCTTTTCTCTTTCTTTAACTTTGTATCTATGTGAGTTTATGGGTCTTCACCGAACTTGCTATGGTAGTCATTTCAGGATGTTACAGGAGTCAAATCATTATGCTGTATGCCTTATATGTACTCAGCACGATTGTCAATTATATCTCAATAAAACTGCAAGAAAAAAAATTCAGCAAACTTCAGAAGTTTTATGACATAACTGAGCTATTTCCCTTTAGATAAGCATCTCTGCCATATAAATGAGAGTTGAATATTCATTAACAGTTAATGTAGTGGACTTTCTATAAGTCTTTAGTCTTGATCAACAGTGTCCTGTGCTAAGTCGTTTCAGTGGTGTCCGACTCTTTGCAACCCAATGCACTGGAGCCCGCCAGGCTCCTCTGTCCATGGGGATTCTCCAGGCAAGAATACTGGAGTGGGCTGCCGTGCCCTCCTCTAGGGGGTCTTCCCAACCCAGGGATCGAACCTTTGTCTCTTACATCTCTTGCATTGACAGGCGGGTTCTTTACCACTAGCACCACCTGGGAAGCTAATGTAACTCAGAGCTAATGCTTGGACATCTTAGAAAGAGCTCTGAAGTCAGGCATCGCGTGGCCCTAGAGCTGCTGTGCCACCTTGAACAAGTGCAGCTGAGGTTTCGAGCTGTGCCTGGGGAGGGCTGGGCAGGTGGGCCGTGAGGGCCCAGGGCATTCTGTAGGAGGCAGCCGTGCAGAGAAAAGCCTGTGCAAGCTTGTGCCTGCTGTGACTATAAATCCCAGATAATAAGTATTCCTTAGGGAGGAGCACTGACGAGTCAATGTCAAGGAAAAGAAACCCTAACTTATTCGCAGGGCATTCCTCTTTCCCCAGGGTAACTGAGAAGCGTGGGCCTCCTGCGGGCCTGGCCACTCGGCTCCGTCCACCGAAATAACCTGGCAAGCCCCTCAGAGGACTCAGATAATTGAGGAGGAACACCCTCCTTTATAGAATTCCAGGTGAGAAATGAAGAAAGAATAGTCATATTGGAATACTGTTATTTTGCAACTCTGAGTAAAGGAACAAATCCAGGCAGTGATCATCAACAGAAGCTAAAACAACAGAGGGAAGCTGAGCGGGAAGCTTACAGTGGCTCCTCAGGAGCCACGGTCAGTACTATCGAGGATGGAGTCAAGCGGAGGAGACGTCCTGATTGGAGGCGAAGGGAACCTGCGCCACCGCCTGCAGAGCAGCCGAGCCACGCTAGCATTTCCGTGTGTTCTACCCTTAGGTTAAGCAGTATTAGCATTAGGCGATCAGTGGAGTCTGACTTTTTACCACCCCGTGGACTGTAGCCCTTTATGCAACTTCCCTTTTATCATGAAAAAAAGTGTCCCTTTCTGTATCATCATATGTTTGCCTCAAATTCCACATTAGCGATGTGCATATTGCCACTCCTGCCTGCTTTTGTTAAAAGCAACCCTGGTGCTTTTCCGTGGAAATTTGTATTCAGAGGCCAAGGTGGTGCTGTCACCACTGGGTTAGCCATCAGACCCCCTGCTTTTCAGTGCCCAGGGCTCAGAAGTAACTTTTGTTCGTCCTTTGGTTTTTGTTTGTATTACAGAGAATAGATCATCAGTTCTTCTGACATTTATGAATCAAATTTAGGATGAAATCGCTTTCTTGTTTTCTGTCTACCTTTCCTCTCTTTCAGGCATTTGTCTGTTGTTGTTTAGTTGCTAAGTCGTGTCCAACTCTTTGGAACTCCATGGACTGTATCCCACCAGACTCCCCCGTCCATGGGATTTTTCCAGGCAAGAATACTGGAGCGGGTTGCCATTTCCTACTCCAGGGGAATCTTCCTGGCCCAGGGATTGAACCCGAGTCTCCCGCCCTGGTAGGCAGTCTTCACCAAGCATTTATTTGGCCATAGCTTAAGAAGAAAGGTGGCTCAGATGGTAAAGCATCTGCCTGCGATGCGGGAGACCCGGGTTCAATCCCTGGGTCAGAAAGATACCCTGGAGAAGGAAATGGCACCCCATTCCAGTACTCTTGCCTGGAAAATCCCACGGATGGAGGAGCCTGGTGGGCTATAGTCTATGGGGTCACAAAGAGTCAGACACAACTGAGCGACTTCCCTTTCCCTTTAAGAAGGGGACTCGGTCTAAATGTTATCTCGCTTTCTAAAAATATAGCTAGTCACTAAAGTAATTTGACTCCCCCTTGGGGCTGATTTTGGCCTGGGAGTAAATCCCAAAGCAGGTGATTTCAGTGTCCTGTGATTAAAGCACAAAGCAGTTTACCTGGACCAAATTCAGATGACCACTCCTGACCTGTCTCAACTTGCTTAGAATAAACAGGATTCCATCCTCAAGTGGCTTTCATCAAATCTTAAAAAAGGGGAGTCCTTTGACACATCATTGCTATTAACTCTTCTTACAGATCTGTTAACACAACATCAAACACAGCAGGGGAAAAAGAGTTAAAAGTAGGTCCCAGGAAGGCAGTGGAGGCTGCTTCCTGCTAGACCAGCCGTAGAATTAGAGCCTGGAAGAAGGCAGCTGCGGTTTGTGGGCTCAGAGCCCTGGAAGTCACACTTTCCCAGGTCCTCTTCAGCTCCTCCTCCTGCCTTTCATTTTAGCATCTCTGCTGGGACCTGAGGATCCTCCTGCCCTTCAGATCCTCTCTTTTCCTCAAAACACAACTCAATCTTTTTCCTGAAAGTCGACCTCCTACACCTAGTTTCTCCTGTTCCTAAATCCTACTTTTTCTTGTAGTCCACTGCTGCTGCTAAGTCGCTTCAGTCGTGTCCGACTCTGTGCAACCCCAAAGATGGCAGCCCGCCAGGCTCCCCCTGGGATTCTCCAGGCAAGAACACTGGAGTGGGCTGCCATTTCCTTCTCCAGTGTGTGAGAGTGAAGTCGCTCAGTTGTGTCCGACTCAGCGACCCCGTGGACCGCAGCCCGCCAGGCTCCTCCGTCCGTGGGATTCTCCAGGCAAGAGCACTGGAGTGGGGTGCCATCGCCTTCTCTGCTTGTAGCCTAAAGCCTTTGAAAATACACTCTTGTAGATTGACTTCTCTCTCTCTTCCACAGAATTATAAACTCCTCAGGACAGAGCTGGATCTTACAAGCTTGATATGTCGCTGCTGTGCTGTGACAGAACAGATTTTTAATAGACACTGGCTAGATTACTTTAGTCCCATTCAGCCAAAAGCCCGTTGTCCACAGATGTACCCCTATCAGTTCCGTTCAGTTCAGTCTCTCAGTTGTGTCCAACTCTTTGCCACCCCATGAACCGAAGCACACCAGGCCTCCCTGTCCATCACCAACTCCCGGAGTCCACCCAAACCCATGTCCATTGAGTCGGCGATGCCATCCAGCTATCTCATCCTCTGTCGTCCCCTTCTCCTCCTGCCCCCAATCCTTCCCAGCATCAGGGTCTTTTCCAATGAGTCAACTCTCCACATGAGGTGGCCAAAGTATTGGAGTTTCAGCTTCAACATCAGTCCTTCCAATGAACACCCAGGACTGATCTCCCTTAGGATGGACTGGTTGGATCTCCTTGCAGTCCAAGGGACTCTCAAGAGTCTTCTCCAACATCACAGTTCAAAAGCATCAATTCTTTGGCACTCAGCTTTCTTCACTGTCCAACTCTCACATCCATACATGACCACTGTATGTATGTATGTATGTATCCATAGCCTTGACTAGGCAGACAAAGTTGACAAAGTAATGTCTCTGCTTTTTAATATGCTATCTATGTTGGTCATAACTTTCCTTCCAAGGAGTAAGTGTCTTTTAATTTCATGGCTGCAGCCACCATCTGCAGTGATTTTGGAGCCCAGAAAAATAAAGTCAGCGACTGTTTCCCCATCTATTTCCCATGAAATGATGGGACCAGATGCCACGATCTTAGTTTTCTGAATGTTGAGCTTTAAGCCAACTCTTTCACTCTCCTCTTTCACTTTCATCAAGAGGCTCTTTCGTTCTTCACTTTCTGCCGGAGGGTGGTGTCCATCTGAGTATCTGAGGCTATTGATATTTCTCTTGGCAATCTTGATTCCAGCTTGTGGTTCTTCCAGCCCAGCGTTTCTCATGATATACCCTGCATATAAGTTAAATAAGCAGGGTGACAATATACAGCCTTGATGTACTCCTTTTCCTATTTGGAGCCAGTCTGTTGTTCCATGTCCAGTTCTAACTGTTGCTTCCTGACCTGCATACAGATTTCTCAAGAGGCAGGTCAGGTGGTCTGGTATTTCCATCTCTTTCAGAATTTTCCACAGTTTATTGTGATCCACACAGTCAAAAGCTTTGGCATAGTCAATAAAGCAGAAATAGATGCTTTTCTGGAACTCTCTTGCTTTTTCGATGATCCAGCAGATGTTGGCAATTTGATCTCTGGTTCCTCTGCCTTTTCTAAAACCAGCTTGAACATCTGGAAGTTCATGGTTCACGTATTGCTGAAGCATGGCTGTGCTCCTATATATGCTAAAGAAAAAAAAAAGCAAAGAAACAAAAAACCCTCCAAGCCCATCCTATACTTACACAGCGCTTTCTGGATGAGAAAGCATCTTTCTCTCATCAGCTCATTCAGCTCTGTAACAGCCCTGACAGTGGACAGAGCCCCTGCTCATGCCCTTTTCCCGAAGAGGGAAAGTGAGTCCTGAGAAGCTCAGCGGGTAATGAAGGAGATGCAGCTCCCTGGCGGCTGAGCCAAGGGCAGAGCTGGGAGAGTCCCCGGAGGCTTTTCTTCCTCCTGTACCTTGGCAGTTCCAGAAAGTACATCAGGAATGTTACCCAAAACTTGGCAATAACACCAACGCATGATTCCAGGTCCTTCCAGCATCCTTCACAGACCCCCGAGGGCGCTCTTTTCTCTGCAATGGCAGATCCTAAGCTTTCTGGCCTCAAAATCCCTTATGTTTTTAAAGATTATTGAGGACTTTTAAAATAAAGACCTTTGGTAAATCCAAGTTATAGTTACCAATATTTACCTTATTTGAAATTAAAACTGAGGACATTAAAAAATGTGTTAATTTTTAAAATAATGGCAAACCTATTATATTAACAAATATTTTTAATAAAAATTACTATGTTTTCCAAAACAAAACCAATTTAGTCAGAAAAGTGGCTTTGTTTTTACATTTTTGCTAAACTCCTTCATGCCCGGCTTAATGGAAGAAATTTGGATCCTCATATTTGCCCAGGTTGGATACCTGGGTGGGGAAGATCGCCTGCAGAAGGAAATGGGAACCCACTCCAATGTTCTTGCCTGAAAAGTCCCATGGACGGAGGAGCCTGGTGGGCAACAGTTCAAAGGGTGGCGAAGAGTCGGACACGACTGATCACACGCATTGTTGGCTCGAGGCGGGAAGGACAAGGGAGCAGTGTCTCCCCGGAGCCGCCAGGGGGGAACACAGGGAGCCCCACGTCAGACTCGAGACCGCAGAAATGCGGGTCACAGAGCTCGCTGTACAAACCACTGGGCTTGCGGGGGCTTGCTGCTGCAGCGACGGGAAGCCCCATGCAGACTTTGTAATGCTGCGTGTCAGTCATTTGGAAAATGATGGTTCCCTGGGTTCCCTGCAGATTTCTCCAATGTCAACATGCTTCCTTCCACAGTCCCAAAGAGCCACTGTCATTAATATCACGCTGACTTTGTCAGAACACTCTTCAAGTATGAGGAAGCTTTCAGGTACTCATAGCAGCTAGCCACGATTTCCACTTGAAAACTCTTACATTTTACCATTGGCAACACATGTTGTCAGCTGCTTCCCTTGAAGTGACAGACTCACTTCATGTGCTTTTGAAAAATGTCTTCTAAATACTGAAATCTGAACAGCCAGCTTGTCTCTTGGTGGTTCTTGCAGAAAGAAAACAGGGCTCCAGCTGGATTAATAGAAGTGACAGGGAAGACACAGTGGCGCCTCAAGCTCAGGCTCTTCTCGTCTCAGGCTCTGACTCCATCTGCCTCCCTTCCTCTGCGCCACACACGCCTCTATACCCCCATTCCCTCACCCGAATTTCCCCACCAGACTTCCTCTTTTCTCATTGCCCTTCCTCTGAACTTGTCAGAACCCATCTCTTTAAAATGAGGCCTTCTGACAGACTCACAGACGCATTTATGGTTACTTGGGGAAAGGATAGGGAAAAAGGATCATTGGGGAGTTTGGGAAGGTCATGTAAACACAGCTATATTTAAAAAGGATGACCAACCGGGACCTACTGCACAGCACAGGGAGCTCTGCGCAATGTTACGTGGAGCCTGGATGGGAGCGGAGTCTGGAGGAGAATGGATACATGTACATGCACGGTTGAGTCCCTCTGCCCTCTACCTGAAAATATCACAACGTTGTTAATCAGCTTAGCACCAATATAAAATAAAAGGCTAAAAATAAAATTAAGCCTTCTGAGCATCCAGGGGCCAAACCCTTAATTTTTCATATTTCCTGGGATAAAGCCAAATTGTGAGTAGTAGCAAAATATTTCCCCAAAGTAACGGAAAAGCCTCACAGATTGGCAGAGGTATTTAATATAGTCGTTCAAACTGATCAACTAGGTTTCCCTGACTTGTATTGGCTGGTTCAGATGCGTGTCAGTGAAGGTCAGGCCCAGCATTTGATGAAAACTGCTAATTGGGAAAATCCTGAAAGGTGTCTAGAGTTGGGAGACCAGTCCCGTGACTTACTGTATGATCAGGTTCAAGCAATCTCTAGGCGACTTCGCCAAACAATTCTTAAGACTTTTTCAAAGCCTGTAGATTGGGACAAAGTTCAAGCTTGCACACAAAAATCTGATGGACTGTTCATGATTATTATAATCGACTTCAGAACGTTTCTAAAGAAAACTCTGGTCTTTCTTTGGATGTTGACTCCACCTGGGTAGTTGTAACTCTGTTTGTTAATAGGCTGAGCCAAGACCTTTCTAGTAAAAAGGACCAGGGTGGAACAGGAGGCCTTGTCCATTCCAGAGTTAGCCCATCTGACGAGTCAGCCCTCCCGTATTCTGGACGAGTCACCTCCAAGGAAGACCACCAGAAATCTATCAATAGACTTTCAACTCCAGCCAATGAAGGCTCCTAAACAAAACCCAAAGCCTCCTAATTTCTGCTGTTACTGCAAGAGCCAGGACATTGAAAACACGATGGTCACAAACGTAAAGCATGAGAGGTGTTCAGCGCTCTAACCAACCTCTCCAGGGTCCTCCAGCAAAATCAGCTGCACTCCTCACACTGAGGTTCCAACAGGCCCCTCAGAATCTCTCCCAAGAAGCAGTCAACACCCTGGAAGTAAAGAGGCCCTTCAAGGCATGCAGCCTGCAGGAGAAGATTACCAGGCTCAAGGTCTCATTATCTCTTGTGGAGCTTGTGAAACTCCCATTTTACCAGGAGAAAACCCAAAGGCTAAGGGTGGAGACTTATCCAGGACCTCCAAGCCATAAACATTACTGTACCCTGCCATTTCTAACCCTCAGATGTTACAACCTCCATTCCCAATGGAAGGATGTGCTCTTCTGTAACTGATTACACAGCACATTCTTGAGATTTCCGGCTGATGAAGCTAGCCAATGCCTTTTGGCCTTCAACCAGGAAGAAAAACAATTTGCCTGGACAATAATGCCTCTTTTTTGAGGCATTTTACTGAGAGTTTTACTGAGTTTTCTTTTTACTCAGTAAAAAAGTTTTATTGAGTTTTACAGCGAGTTTTACTGAGAGTCCTTTCTATTTCGCACAAATTCCACAGGCTGATCTGGACAATCTGAAGTTCCCTAGGGTTCTCCTGTGTTGTAATACGTGGATGCTTTGCATCTTTGATCTCTTTCTAAAGCCGCCCTGTAAAAAGCATTCTCCCGCCAAAACTTTGAGGTTTAATCACATCTGTATTCAAGCTGTATGTTAGAGTCACTTCCTATTTCTCTGCAAAAGGAAGATGGCTTGATTTTGGACTAGAAAAAAAGTCAAAACTAACAGAAATACAGCAGTGTTGAAAATATTTTATGATTTTCCAACTATGTCCAGAAACTTTCTCATATTTAAAATAAGAATAGCATGTGAAGCAATATATTCTGAATCAGCCTCATGTATTGAACATTTATTGTATGGAGCAGTGAGCTATGCGAGAATTAAATGTTAAAAATAGTAAGTGACCAAATTTTTAAATATTAAATTGAGGGTGAGAAGGCACAGTTGTTTCCACAAGAACGTTCTCCCACAAATGATTTATGAATTAGTGTAATCTTGCCTCAGAATATTTTAATTATACCCAGTGAAATTAACTGCAGAGTTAATCACTAAGTAGAATGCATCTTTCCTTCTGGGCTTTTGACACATTCTTTTTGGTTAAATTTCAAGAAGCTACAGTCATGTGATTTCATTTGGAAGTAATGTCGGTCTTCATGAGAGGCTTATGCACACATTCATACACACACACACACATACACACACAAAATAATATCTTTTGACAGCATCTAAAATGCTTCTGTCCATGTTTGTTTCCGAATCTAAGTAATACTCTTTCAAAAAGCAGCCTTATATAAGCTTTTAAAACCCTAATGATGAGCTGAGAAATACAGCTCTGAATTAATTAAATTACATAAAATTGATACAAAACGTAAGGTGCAAAGAACTCAATTTTCCTCTCTGCTGGTCAAGGTAACTATCCTAAAAATCACTCAAATGTCTAAGCAAACTGGAACAGAAGTAGAAAGGAAAGCTCTCAAAATGGCCAAGAATGAAAAAATTCACAGATTTTCCCCGTTATTATCTGGTTTTTCTCACCAAACATTGCCTGGGCGGTATACACACGTGTGTGTGTGCACACGATCACACATGTATGTACATGCACGTGTGTGTTGACTGAAAACTGCCCATTCTAAGCATGATGACACTGCAGTCATTTCACTTACCTATTTACTCGACAAATTTATTCCCTACTCTGCCAGGTATCCACTTTGGGGAAATAAGTACAAAAAGACTATGCTCTCTTTCCTGAAAGTGTTCGTGGCCTACCAAGAGACAAGCATTTGTAAATTATTTATGAGTAATAAGTGTAGGAATGCAGTAGATGTTGTAATTAAAGTGTGGATTAAGTGCTATGTGGATGCAGAAAAAAGAAATGGCTGAGTTGCCTATGAGACATAGGTGGAATCTCAGCGTAGACAGCCTTTGAGCTGAATCTTAGAGGAGAAGTTTCTAGGCAGGTGACACAAGGGTGTTCTGAGGGGAGGGCACAGGAAGGACTGAAGAACCATGCGGTAATCAGGGCGCTTGAGCAACAGCTTAACACGGCTAAGGGCGGCATTCACACCGAGGATGCAGAGAAATTAGGTTGAAGGGGCTGTTGACCTGAGACAAATAGACAGCCAGAAATTTCTCCAGCAAAGACAGGTTTATTCAAGACCAGCAGAGATTTGTAGTTTGGGATCTGCAACCATGATGTGAGTTGCAGCCACACGCAAGTCCCTGCACAGCTTTCACAGACTGGAAGGAGCAGCTGGGGCTTGCAGGGGTGGGGGTGGGGCTGGACAGTAAACAAAGAGCCCGTGGCTTGTTACCGGCTGAACCCTCGCCAAGAAGAGAAGGAATCTTTCTCTTCCTTTTGGGCTCAGGCATCAATCATCACAGGAAGTAAGAGCTCCTTCTTCTGGTCTCCCAACCAATAAATTGAGGTTTCTGAGTACGAGCTTTTTACATTTCCCCTGTTTGATCAAGATCTTTTTCTGAAAGCATCACTGATCAAGAGCCAGGTGTTCTAGTCTCAGTGGATTTTTAGCCACTGAGTAAATTCTTTATCAGAAAGTACCATTCAGGGTGTAGTGTCCCAGGTCAGCTGGAAAGTTGCAGAGACTGGAAATGTATTGAGGTCACAACTGAGTAACAAAGAAGGCTAGAGGGAGAGAGAACTCTCAGACACTTTTTATCAAAGTCTGTCTGTCATCAAGGTCATAGGCCCTGGAGATCATCTGCAGCGTCATGTCATCATCAGAGGTTTGGAGATGAACTTCCAACAGGCATGGTCCACATATCTTGGGAAGCCTGTCTCATCAGACGTTGTCTGCTTCAGTTCTGGGAAATCTCTACTCTCAGGCTCTCAGATGATGTGCGGTTCTGGCCAGTGTTCAGTGCTTCTTTTTCAGTGTCTCACGTGAACCCAAGTGTCTGCTCTTTGAAGCTTGGTGGCACAAGTGTTGGTTAACCATAGGGACCTCTCAGGTGAGGTGGAAGAGAGTTCTTCTGGAGGTATCTTTTCCAATAGACAGAAGCTCCAGGTTGCAAGATGTGATGCTTAAAATCTTTGTCTTCTGAAAGCACACTGTGAAGATGGCTTTACCAGAACATGGCTGTAGAAGCAGTTAGGCCTTTGGAATATTGAAGTAGCTCTCCTTTTATCATTTGTGGGTCAAAAGAAGAAGGTATCAAGTATGCTGGCTTCATGTGACTATCTGAAAGGTTGAGAGGCTATGAATTCCAAAAAGAAGGGAACTGAGGTTTAGAAGGACCAGTGGCAAACTTTTCGCACGATGTATTTTGCTAATTTAGTCTTAGTGATGCCATTAGTGCGGTCTATTAGACCAGAGGATTGAGGGTGGTCGCAAAACCAGCTGAACAACACACATTTGTCAAAGCGCCTGGCCAGTCAAAGGGGCTCCTCCACCACTGTACAGTCTGAGAGGAGGCCCCCTGATCTGAGAGGAGGTCCCCTGGTAGGGACGAGCTTTTTTGAAAGGGTTTTAGCGACAGAAGAGGCAGCAGCCTGTCTGCAAGGGAAGACTTCAGTCCAGTGTGAAAACATACAGATCACGACTAAAACATACTTATATCCAAGAGACAAAAGAAGTCGTATGCAACCCACTTGCCAGCCCCTGAATGATCCACTAGGCAGTTTTAAATGTCTGGGGGCAGTATGGACGGCTTCCCTTGGAGTGGACTTTGGCCAAGTGGCACAGGTCGGGGAGATAGTTGTCATGACCTTTTTAATGTCCCCCCACCTAGATTATAACAGATACCACTGTGCCAGTAACCAGTGCTTTGATACCTGCCCATGGTGAGGAGTGAGAATTTTAAAGTCTCTGGTAGGACTGGTTTATTTGGTCCAAACAAGCAAGACCTTTCTTTTTCAAATGAACAACTATTTAATTTCCAATCTTATTTTTCCTTTTCTAAGGCCACTTATCGGTCTTCTCTAGCCAGTTTTTCTAAGTTGTCATTTGGAGAAGTAGCCCTTTAGGTCACGACCGAGGTTTGGCTTCTGTATCCTTTCAAGGGATTGATTCCCACTGTAAGTAAGGAAGCCACTTTGCTTTCACAGCTTCCAAAATCATGACCTACTTCAGAAGTATTTGTACTATCAGTGTAAATGTTGCAGTTTTGTCCTTGGCTAAAGTACAGTTCAGCCTGTCAGGCAGAAGCAGCCATAGGTACTTGTTCTTGCCCCAAACAACATGGAAAACAGCTGTAACAGCACACAGCACAGTGTCTGCCATTACCATCATTGAAAAAAGAACCATCCAGGAACTACGAGACACTGACTGGCACTCCGGTGAAATTTCCTGTGGATTATCCCAAGGACTCAGGAGGCAGTCTGTTATCATTGAACACTCATGAGGTACTTTGTCAGTGTTGGAGGGGAGGGAAGTAGCTGGCTTAAGGTTACTTTGACAAAGAATCATATGAGGGGCAGTTAATAATGTAACTTCTTAAGAGGTGAGGCAGCTGGCTGAGAAATGTTGAGTATGGTGAGAATTCAAGAGGGCTTCTGTTACATGGGGGTACAACAATGGTTAAAGGGAATCCATCAGGATTTTTTCAGTGGCCTTTATCAAAAGGTAAAGGCAATGATGGCTCTAAGGCAAAGGGATATTTCTGTGCCAGAGGTTCTAGTTTGAGGCTGTAATAATATTATGGGTCAACTTATGGTCCCCATGTTCTCAGTAAGTACCCAAGGGCATTGCCTTCCTTTTCATGTGGTAATTGACTGTGTGGATCACAAAAAACTGAAAAATTCTGAAGAAATGGAATACCAGACCACCTTACGTGCTTCCTCAGAAATCTGTAGGTAGGTCAAGAAGCAACAGTATACTGTCACCTTGCTTATTTAACTTCTATGCAGAGTATATCATGCAAAATGTCGGGCTGGATAAGGCACAAACTAGAATCAAGATTGCCAGGAGAAATATCAATAACCTCAGATACACAGATGACCCTACGCTTATGACAGAAAACAAAGAGGAACTAAAGAGCTTCTTGATGGAAGTGAAAGAGGACAGTGAAAAATCTGGCTTAAAACCCAAAATTAGAAAAACTAAGATCATGGCATCTGGTCCCATCACTTCATGGCAAATAGATGGGGAAACAATGGAAACAGTGACAGACTTTATTTTGGGGGGCTCCAAAATTACTGCAGATGCTGACTGCAGCCATGAAATTAAAAGACATTTGCTCCTTGAAAGAAAAGCTATGACCAACCTAGATAGCATTTTAAAAAAAGAGGCATTACTTTGCTGACAAAAATCTGTATAGTCAAAGCTATGGTTTTTCCAGTAGTCATGTATGGATATGAGAGTTGGACCATAAAGAAAGCTGGGCGCTGAAGAAGTGATGCTTTTGAAGTGTGGTGTTGGAGAAGACTCTTGAGAGCCCCTTGAATGGCAAGGAAATCAAATCAGTCAATCCTAAATGAAATCAGTCCTGAATATTCATTGGAAGGACTGATGCTGAAGCTCCAATATTTTGGCCACCTGATGTGAAGAACAGACTCATTAGAAAAGACCCTGATGCTGGGAAAGATTGAAGGGCAGGAGAAGGGGATGACAAAAGATGAGATGGTTGGATGGAATCACTGACTTGATGGACATGAGTTTGAGCAAGCTGTGGGAGTTGATGATGGACAGGAAAGCCTGGCCTGCTGCAGTCCATGGGGTCGCAAAGAGTCAGACATGACTGAGTGACTGAACTGAACTGAACTGAAGGTTGGGTAGGTTCATCAAACTTTCTTTTAAGACCTTGAAAGCCATGTCATCCAGTTATTCCCATAAAATTGGGTGGGGGTTGTTATTGTTGAGTAAACATATAGAGGTTTGGATCTAAGAGAGAAATTTGGAATTCAATTTTGGCAATAGCAAACTAGCCCAAGAAAACCTAACAGTTGGCAATGAGTTTTAGGTTTGGGAAAACTTAGGACCCCATGAAGTCTATCTGCCATCTAGGTGTATGTAGCATGTAGCCCTTTAGCTAATATCAGAGGCAATAAATATTAAACCCAGGTTCAGCAAAATAAAGTTTTTCTTTTGCAACCTTATGTCCCTTTATAGTGGGGATGACCAAATATAAATGATATTCCAGAGGTTCTCTCATTAGAATGTTTTGTCTTAAATAATTATGCTTTAAATATAGATACAAACATATATTTGTATACATAATATATATATATATTGAGAAAAAGCCTAGTGAAAACTCTGAAAAAAATTATTTTATTTATTTTTGAATGTTTTATAATTACCACATGCTACTTTAGTAAACAGAAATACAATTGAAAATTAAAATCTAGAAATACAGAACTTCATCTTTTGTTTTTTTGTCAATGTAATTAAATTCACATGTCTTAGCTGTCCTAGAATACTGGGCACAATACTGAAAATCAGGCACAGGATTCTCACCCAAAGTAGAAGTATATAATCTGTTGATGTCTTGTTTAGTCGCTAAGTCAGGTCCGACTCTTTGTGACCCCATGCACTGTAGCCTACCAGATTCCTCTGTCCATGGGGTTTCCCAGGCAAGAATGCTGGTGTGGGTTGCCATTTCCTCCTCCAGGGGGTCTTCTGACCCAGGGATGGAACCTGCATCTCCTGAGTGGCAGGTGGATTCTTTACCGCTGAGCCACCTGGGAAACCTGTACAAAAACGTTAAATCAAACCCCCAAATTAAAATTAAACGCATTAAATGAATGATTATGTGCCAGACTAATACTTTAAAAAAAATAACATTTAGAGGTCAGTGTCTGCCGCATGAAATTTACTATAGAGTATATACTAAACATAGGAAGTTAGCAAATTGAAAAGTATAACAATTATTTCATGCATTGCAATAGCTTCATCTAATAAAAAATACTTTTAAAGTAAAATGAAAACTTTAACTTACAGTTTATTTTGCCTAATAAAAAATATCCATCTTTAAAATTTCTTTTACTTATCATTTTTTAAAGTTATTTTTAATTTTTTCGTAAGATATCATTTTTTAAAGTTATTTTTAATTTTTTCCTAAGTGATTCATGACTGCTTCCCAGAAGCAGCCTCTTTCAGTTCTCTTGCTGTTTCTGCAGATGTTTACCTTCCTCATTCTGACTGTTTTTATACTTACATCTCTCCCTGGATCACTCTAAGACATTCTCTGTGCTCACCCAATAATGGAAGATAAAGATTTAATGGTTAATTTAATCATCTTTCCAAATTTTCCTCTTTCCTGCCCTGCAGTAAGAATTAAAACAATGTTAATTTACCTTATACAAAAATATAAGTACTTTTCCCTGTGAGACAAGTTGTATACCTTGATTCTATTTCTTTTTTCTTTCTTGTCCAATGTTTGCTTTTCCTAGAGTTAAGAATTTAGTAGTCTTCCATCATTTCTTCTTAGGCTCACCAAAAGAATTGTTAAAAGATAAACCAGTTGCTATTTCCAAATGGCCAAGCCTATCAGCATACTGGATGGTTACTACATCAGGCTTTCTGGAATCATCCTGTCATTCCGTTCCAGGATAAATAGGTGTCTTCTTCACCCCTCTGCACACCTGTTCTCCTAGGACTTCTGTTTACTTCTCACTTCTGCCATATATGCATCTTTCTCACCACAGCCAGGAAAAATTCTCCACTTTTAAGGATCTGTGTGATTAGGCTGTGCTCAGCCACTCAGTAGTGAAGTTGTGACTGAGTCTTTTGTGACCCATGGACTGTAGCCCACCAGGCTCTTCTGTCCATGGAATTCTCCAGGCAAGAATCCTGGTGTGGGTTGACATTTCCTTCTCCAGGGGATCTTCCCCACCCAGGGATCATACTCACATCTCTTGCATTACAGGCAGATTCTTTACCACTCCACCACCTGGGAAGCCTAGTGATTAGATTAAACTCACCCAGCTGATTCAGGATGTTGTGAGATCTCTAGTTTAATCACCTCTGCTAGACAAGGAAACATACACGCAGGCTCTAGGGATTTAGTTTGTGCATAACTTCGGGTACCCATTATCCTGGCCACCTTACATATCTTTTAATATCTATTTTTTCTCACTTCTTTCTCTTAATGCATTAGTTCTGTTCATTTGCTCCTCGGTTCTTTCTTAACACATACAAAATTTTAATTCTTCACTGAGTTTGTCACTTCCTTTCTGAGTTTTCTAAACCTGATACATGTTGCTTTCTATATCTTATGCCATTCTTTATGTCTGCTATTAATTTAAAACAATACAACAGCCAACTATTTTACCAACAAAACCAGTTTATTCAAGAGCAGCAAAGACTTGTTATTTGAGACAGGCAGCTACGGTGAACCACATGCAAGCCCAGGAAAGCAAAGGAGAGAGAACTCTTTTCTAGAGGGAAAGGGAAGGGGGGACCGTAGGAGACTAAAGAAGTCTAGAAGTCAGTTGAAGTCCGGTGGCTGCTCATTGGCTGAGTCGTGAGAGTCTCTCATTGGCTGAGCTGTTGCCAGGCGACTCCAAGAGGAAGTCAGTTGAAGTCGACTGGCTGCTCATTGGCCGAGTCGTGAGAGTCTCTCATTGGCTGAGCCGTTGCCAGGCAAGGGGAGAAGCCTTTCTCTTTCCTCACAGATGCCTGAGGCAGATGGCAGGAGCATCTCTTCCTGTTGGAGTCTGTGCTGCCCTTGAGTGGTGTGTGCACGAGAGCTCCTCCTCTGGCCACTCTACACTCAAGGTGGTTTCCCTTGACTAATTTTCACGTTCATTTCTTTAAAAACATCAGATTATCATTCTCATCTATTTTAGGGGCGTGACTTTCTGGCTGCTGTAGAGCCGGTGACCTCAGAGGGCAAGGTAGGAGACAGCGCCCTCCTCTAGCACCCAGCCCCAAAGCCGAGCTTCCCCGGTTCCCCAGCACCTTGGCTGCACACCGACATCCTTCCTGCTCAGTGCGGGAGGATGGCATCAGGGCCAGGGGTGGGGTCCTTGGGCCATTTTGGAGGGTGGCCAAAATTAGATGCTAAAATTAGGAAGAGTATAGTGAAGGGATGGATAAAGGAGCTGTGGTACCTATATCCAATGGAATACTACTCAGCCATAGAAAGGAAATGCGTTTGAGTCCGTTCTAATGAGGTGGACGAACCTAGAGCCTATTATACAGAGTGAAGTAAGTCAGAAAGAGAAAAACAAGGGTTGTGTGTTAGCACGTCTGTCCAGAGAGACGGTACCGATGACTGTATTCGCAGGCAGCGGTGGAGAGGCAGACACAGAGAGCAGACTTGCGGACACGGGGGAGGACAGCGTGGGGCGAATGGAGAGAACAGCATACGGCACCAGTGTGAAACAGGCAGCGGTGGGGGTCTGCTCTGGGACACGGCGCTCCGTCCTGGTGCGCCGTGACAACCGAGAGGCGGAGGGAGGCTGGGGGCTGGGGGGGCGTGCACACCTGCGGCTGACTCTCGCTGACGTGTGGCGGGAGCCAGCGGTGTTGCAAAGCAGCTCTCCTCCAGCTAAAAATAAATTTTAAAAAGTTTAATGAAGATATTTGCACTGTGTAGCCTCATAAAATGCTTATTATTTACGAGGGCAAACACAACAGTTTGACAGTGGAGAACCTCATAAACACCACTTCACCAGGAGCCCTGGTCGGGTCGGGCAGCCGGTGAGCGCCTGGTCAGCCGATGAGGGCAGCACGGTCAGCGCCGGGTGAGATCCTGTCTCTGGGCTGGTGGACTGCGCGTGTCTCCCAGCCATCCCAGTGGGGCGGGAAGAGAGCTGGAGAGCTCCCTCAGGTCTCCTGTAAGGCACGGCTCCCGGTACCTCCCAAAGACCCACCCCCCAACCCTGTCACAGTGGAGGTCGGGATTGCAATGTATGAATCTGGGAGGGAAGACGTGAACACTCAGACCACCGCATCAACTGACCAAACTTTGCATCACCAGTGACGGACGAACTGACACCAGAAGCTTTTAACATGACGATATGAGGATGTAGAAGACGTGGTGTTCTTGACAAAAGTGCATACTCTGAATCTAAGAGGCATGAATTCTAATTAAAGGACATTCTAAAGACCTATCCTGTACTCTTCAAACACAGCAATGTCATGACAGGCCAGGAAGGCTGGAGCCGCTCTGGATAATGGGAGAGCGAGGGGACTTGACCAGTGATGGCTGCGGACTGAATGCTGAGCTGGGAACAGTGTCTGCCGCTGCAGATATGCTCGGAGCAGCTGGAAAGTTTGACCGTCATGGTAGAAACCGGTGAGGAGGGGCCTGGCTGGCTCACAGCTCGTGAAACACTGAGGAACCCTGCAAACTGGTCGTTGCTGTTGGAAACTCAAAGTCAGCCCCGGTGAGCCGCACACCAGGGCAGTCCGCAGATGCTGGGAAGCAGGACTGCCCCCCACCCCCCACCAGCATGCCACCCGACAGCCGTGTGGCGACAATGGTCAGGCTCCTGAGGAGGACCTCTCTACCGGGCGGGGCGAAGTGCTCATTCTCAGGAAGCCCTCAGTGAAGCGTCTGAGGGTAAAGGGGCCAGGGTCCGCTACTCACTCTCAAATGGTTCCCAACAGATCAATGAACTGATTGGCGCATAGATACACAGTGATAGGTGATAGATACAAGGATGCAGTGAATACAGCGAAACGGTGACCACTGGTGAATCTGCCGCGTTCTGTAAGTTTTAAGTTGAAAACCATAATCAGAACCCTCTAACACTTGACATGCTGCAGGCTATGAAGTCTCGGATGATCGCTGACTTAGCAAAGTCATAGAGGAAGCAGATCTTCCGTCTAAGGCTCTCACAGAAACTTAAGTGGCCTTTCTTAAAGATTTAACATTTCCTTTAAATTTTCTTATAATAAAATGAACGTGTGAATACCTTTCTATTTTAAAAATAACTTGTTACACATATATTTTTCTGTTAAAAGCAAAATTATTTTGCTTCCTTTTGGCTTTGGAGTTTCATTGGGCAAAGTTCCCCCGGGTTCTGAACACAAAGCTACTAAGAGCCGGCAGTGGCTTCAGCAGGTGAGAAAGAGGTCTTATGTTAAGAGGCGAAAGGAATTCAACCTGGACCAAAAAACTCACAAGGTTGGTCACGTGCAGTTACATCACACTGGGGTTGGGGTGTTGTTCTACAATGTGATTTCTCAACACGGTTTGACTGATGCTCTCAGCCTGACAGCGCTTTGCTGTGGGGTGTTCTGGGCACTGAAGGACGTTTCGCAGCATCGCTGGCCTCCACCCACGGGACCCCAGGAGCTGGGAGCCCTCTCCTCATCCACCAGAATGTTGGCTTATGTCCCCGAGGAGGGCAAAATCACCAGTTGAGAACCACTATTTTAGAGTCAGGAGTATAAGAAAAGGCAAAGGCAAAACGAAGATTGGTATATGTATATAGACACACATATACATGAAAGATATTTTAAGAGGCTAGGGTTCCTTCCAGTGAGTATATCCTGATCTTTGTATGTTGTGTATATGGTATGCTTCCTGTGTGTTTTTCAGATTCACCAATTTAATCAGCCTAATTTTCTGTCTCACCCATGTTTAGAGAATAAGTTCACACCCACTATGGACCTATAATAGTATCAATTTCTGTGTGTGCGCGCTCGCACATGTCTGACCCATTGTGACCCGACAGACTGTAACCCCCGGGCTCCTCTGTACATGGGATTCTCCAAACAAGAATCCTGGAGTGGGTCGCCCTTTCCTCCTCCAGGGGATCTTTCTGACCCAGGGATTGAACCAGGATCTCTTATGTCTCCTGCATTAGTAGATGGGTTCTTTAACACTCAGTTCAGTGCAGTCCCTCAGTCATGTCTGACTCATTGGGACTCTATGGACTGCAGCATGCCAGGCCTCCCGGTCCATCACCAACTCCCACAGCTTGCTCAAACTCATGTCCATTGAGTTGGTGAGGCCATCCATCCATCTCATTCTCTGTCATCCCCTTCTCCTCCTGCCTTCAATCTTTCCCAGCATCAGGGTCTTTTCCAGTGAGTTAGTACTGAAGTTTCAGCTTCAGCACCAGTCCTTCCAATGAATATTCAGGACTGACTTCCTTTAGGATGGACTAGTTGGATCTCCTTGCCGTCCAAGGGACTCTCAAGAGTCTCCTCCAGCACCACAGTTCAAAAGCGTCAGTTCTTTGGCTCTGAGCTTGCTTCACAGTCCAACTCTCACATCCATACATGACCACTGGTAAAACCATAGCTTTGACTAGAGGGACCTTTTTCTATAAAGTAATGTCTCTCCTTTTTAGTATGCTGTCTGGATTGGTCATAACTTTGCTTCCAAGGAGCAAGCGTCTATTAATTTCATGGCTGCGGTCACCATCTGCAGTGATTTTGGAGCCC
Source organism: Antilocapra americana (assembly GCA_007570785.1). Classification (NCBI taxonomy): domain Eukaryota; kingdom Metazoa; phylum Chordata; class Mammalia; order Artiodactyla; family Antilocapridae; genus Antilocapra; species Antilocapra americana. The sequence continues at coordinate 13,532,769 of ML663573.1, forward strand.
AGAAAAATAAAGTCTGTTACTGTTTCTACTGTTTCCCCATCTATTTGCCATGAAGTGATGGGACCAGATGCCATGATCTTAGTTTTCTGAATGTTGAGCTTTAAGCCAGCCTTTTCACTCTCCTCTTTCACCTCATCAAGAGGCTCTCTAGTTCCTCTTCACTTTCTGCATATCTGAGGTTGTTGATATTTCTCCCTGCAGTCTTGATTTCAGCTTGTGCTTCATCCAGCCTGGCATTTTGCATGACGTACTCTGCATATAAGTTAAATAAGCAGGGTGACAATATACAGCCTTGACGTACTCCTTTCCCAATTTGGAACCAGTCCGCTGTTCCATGTCCAGTTCTAACTCTTGCTTTTTGATCTGCATACAAATTTCTCATTAGTGCCACCTAATTTCTATAATAGTATTAAATTCTAGTTCCTTCAGTTACATCTAATGGTTTTAATTAATTAATCTTAGCTCTGATATAGTGATCAAATTCTGAACTTCAGCATCAAAGATATTTAACTAATGGGTTAAAATGATGAATCAAAATAGTAACAATTCACAGTAAATTTTGAAAATTTCAACTCTTCAAGAAGCTTCTGAAACACAAAGAATGCAAGTTTCCAAGGTTTGAATGTACTATACACTGATAGGGTACCATAGCGATGGCTTTTTGTATCAACCACTTATGTGCAGACATGCGCTTAGCAACAAGGTAATTAAATTCATAAGGAGGGCTAAGCATTATAAAGCTAAATTAAAAAACCTCAGAGAAGTCCTGGGGTAGGAGAAAGCCACTTTCATATTGTTCTCAGTGCTGAAGGATATCTAATTAGAAGCCATCAGCTAAGGGGGGAGTCCATTCACTCCCCATGAGAGGATTAGCTGTCATAGCTTTGATTAATGAAACTGAAAAATGTCATCCTTGCTGGTCATTCCAGTGCACGCTGCCCTCTTGTGGCTGTGCATGGTAGAATCACCTTTCCTATTGCTGCGTTCTGTGTCTTCTTCATTCAATCATTTTTCTTGTTTCTTTAATTCCATTTGATTTAATTAAGTTGTTATCTAAACATTGAGAGGAGTATTTCCATTAAATATCGTGCAAACTGTGTAAACTTGAATTGTTCATCTTTGCTGCCATATGACTGTGGTCAATTTGCTTACCTTCTCTTGAGTATTACTTGTCTCATCCATAAAATGGAGCTAAAACAACAACCACAAACACAAAAATTAGCTCAGAGGGTCATGGAAGAGGGGGCCTCCCTGCTGGCTCCGTGCTATAGAATCCACCTGCTAATGCAGGGATGTGGGTCCTATCCTTGGGCTGGGAAGAACCCCTGGAGAAGGAAATGGGAATCCATTCCAGTATTCTTGCCTGGGAAATCCCACGGACAGAGGAGCCTGGTGGGCTATGGTCCATGGGGTCGCAGAGAGTCAGACATGACTTCGTGGCTAAACAATAATAAATCATGGGAATAAAAATGCCATGAGGCTGTATATAACAACTAATAATAGTTCACATTCTTACTGTGATTTCTGTGTTTCAGACCAGTGTGATCGAAGCAGTCCTTCTAACTATACATATGCCCACACATGAAGACTTTGACCCTGTTTACAAATCAGAAACCAAGGCACAGAGAGATTAAGGAATGCCCCAGTTAGCTCAACTAGTAAGAGGATTTGAACTCAAAATGGCTTAAAAGTCCGTACTTTTAATCATGACACAAAACCGGCTCCTAAATCCTTACTGAAACAATGAATGAAGCAGCTTCAGTAACGTGCTGAACGTGCCAGGAGTGGAGGCCGGGCTTTTCTTTCCCAGCATGTCAGTGTCTTCCGCACAATCTATGAGACATTTATGAGAGCTCACAGGTCACGGAGAACTGTATTTAGCCCCCACCTCTGTCTAAACTATCTCGACTCTTACAAGCACGGGATGGCTGACCTTGAGAATGAAAGCATGAATGCTCCCAAGTGCAGATGGAAAGAGGATCCCCATGAGCCAATATACATTTTCAATTTTCTAATATTAAAGAAACAGGGACTTTCTATGCCAAGAATATGTAGGAAGTCAGAAGGCATTTCCCCTAGTCCAACCTCATGAATTTATTATCAGAATCTAATTAAAGGGTTTGTTTCTATAACATACTCACATCTCTCAAGTCCATCTTCTCTGCATGCTCCGTTTTTTTTTTTGGATGCATCGCAGCAGGTGGAACTTCCCTGATCAGGGATTGAACCCGTGCCTCCTTCAGTGGAAGCCCAAAGTTTTAACTACTGAACCACCACGGAAGTCCCTCTGCACCCTCACTTCTGAAGTTCTGAGCCCAAGGTCCTTTTTCACTTTTTTTGGTCATATTATCTTTATTTTTAGGTGTCAGTGAGAAATACAGTGAATAATATATGTTCACACAAAGGTTTGTACATGAGAATTTATAGCAGTGTTTTTCATAATAGCCCAAACTAGGAAGCAATCTAAACATCCCCTGACTGATGAATAGATAAGTGAGTTATAACCATACAATGCAACATTACTGCATATTAATAGTAATAGGGAATGAAGCACAGATTCATGCCACAACCTGGATGAACCTTGAGAACGTCACACTAAGTGCAGTAAGACTGTTGCAGAAGATGACTCCATCTGTAGAAACTGACCAGAATGGGCTAAAGTCAGAAACCTGAAGTAGACTAGCGGTTGCCTGGGTTTGTGGGGTAAGGTGGAGAGTGACTGCCAACGGGTAAGGGGTTTCCTTTAGGGAGGACAGAAATATTCTAAATTAGGACGTGGGGACGTGGCACAACTCTGCAAAGGTACTAAAATCATGGACTTGTATGATTTGAATGGATGAGTGTATGATATCTGAATTATTTATCAATAAAGCTGTGGAAAATAATGATAAATTGAATAACTTATATGGAGGTGAATTAAACAATGCAAACTCATCAACCGTGTACTGGTTTTCTTAAAACATGGAGGCTAAATTACAAAGTCCAAGAACAAGCTAAATGTGAGCACATAATTGCCCCATCTAAGGGCATCTTTTTTATCACTTCAAATATTTTTTAGCCTTGTATCCATCAATTTTGGTGATATGAAAATTAATACATGAATAGCTCTCTTAGCTCCCAAGTCAAGTAAGAAAGCATTTCCCATTTCTTTGTCCTTAATTTAAGGCTTATTTGGGATATTTAACAACATAATAGTATGTTTCCTTCAATTATGAAAATAAACTTAAGCAGGGAAGCCTGGTGTGTTGTAGTTCATGGGGTCGCAAAAAGTCGGCACAACTTAGCAACTGATCAACAACATTATTAAAAATCCCACATTTACAAATTATAAATAGTGACATTTTCATTGTTAAAGTGCTGAAGGAAATGAATATTTTAACAGAGCTTCCACTTTATGGACTTTACGATAGCAAACACATGTGCATTTTAAGGCAAATTCTCCCACTGTATAAATGACTCTCTGGGAGCAGGTGAGGAGTTATATTAACTTTTTTGATAGAGTAGTAATTGAAATTATGCCCTGCTGCTGCTGCTAAGCCTCTTCAGTCATGTCCAACTCTGTGCGACCCCATGGACTGCAGCCCACCAGGCTCCTCCGTCCATGGGATTTTCCAAGCAAGAGTACTGGAGTGGGATGCCATTGCCTTCTCCAGACTAGTGACTTAGAAAGTTACCTTCCAAAGCTGCTAAAAGAACCGAAATGGAGAAGCACAGCTCAGCTGAAACAGGAACTCTAGCTGCCGACGTAGCCGAGGCCAAATAAAGATGTGTGCTGTGGCCTACTTACTGCCTGCAAGTTCCCTCTGCCCCCACAACAGATCAGATCCTCGTCTATGTTATTTTATTTTATTTTTTATTTTATTTTATTTTTTTTGATGGTTTAGTATGGTTTATTAAGCTGTGCCTTAGTACAGACGCTGGGGCTTGCCCATGGTGCTCTTAATGTACAAGGCCCTGACGTTCTGCCAATTTTTCTTGAGCAATGATACCAGGAAGTTGACAGCTAAGTGGATGTTGTACACAAGCTCATCATCTGTCATCTTCACGTGGCCAACAGCCACTGCCAGACACAGCACCTTCTTCATCTGGAACTTGATCGTGGACTTCACTTCATCAACTTTGGCCACCATGTTCTCATTGTGGGTCAGCAAGAAAGGGAACTTGCCAGCCTTGTTCAGGCCTGGGCCCAGGATTCGGGGGATCTGCTTGATCAGAGACTCTGAAGCCAAAAAGGCATCATATTTCTTGGCCAGCTTCTTGACCAGTTTCTTATTCTTGTTCAGTTTCTTCAGCGCCTCGATGTCCATGTGGGGGATATCCACAGCCTTGGCCTCATCACAATGCTGCTGGTCCCCCAAGACACATACGGAGAACTTGGGGCGGGGAGTGGACTTAAGCCTGACGGTGCCCGAGAAGCGTTTGTCCTTCTGAGGGTCATAGTTCTTCAGGCTAATCTGAAGCTCCACCGTCTCCAAAAACTTCCTCCGCTTGCGCTGGTTCCCGTGCAGGACTTCCCGCACCGCTTCCTAGAGGGTGTCGCGGGAGACTTTGCTGCTCATGGTTCCCTACGCCGCGACAACCGGAAAAGGGTCGTCTGTGTTATTTTAAAGGACAGAAATCTGTGAGGTAGGTTAATGCTCTATAGCTGAGGAAACCAAGGCTTAGAAAGGCCAGGAGGCCTTGAGAATTAACGAGCAGTTGAAATCCTCAGGGGAAGAGGAGAAGGGGCAGCAAAGGATGAGATGGTTGAATGGCATCGCTGACTCAGTGGACAAGAGTTTGAGGAAACTCTGGGAGACAGTGAAGGACAGGGCGGCCTGGTGTGCTGCAGGCTACAGGGTTTCAAAGAGTGGGACACGGCTCCGCGACTTTACAGCAGCCACCACAGCAAACCCTCAGAGTCAGGAAACCCAGCGAAGTGAAGGGAAGTGTGCCTGGAGTGTCTAACAGCCGGTCTGCTCCCTAAGCTCTGGCTTCCAGCACTTGCCCACTTCCTTGGTTTTCTACCATAGTGGGTTTCAAGCTACCAAAGTGACTTCAGGGGCACACACGCTGAGCTGATAGAGGCTGTCATACTCTTCCTTCAGCATTTTTCTATCATTAGAGAAAAAGAAACTGACTCCACAATCTTTAAAATTACCATCGCCCCACCTCCCCAGTTGTTGGAGGGATTGCACAAGTTAGTGCCCCCACACGCACCCCCTTCCTGCTTGGTCACAAAGCAAAGCTGTGGTACCTTTCCAGGGTTACCACCACCCCGAGTATCACCAAGGTGGGTCCTCGCTGCCATCTAACTGATGAGTAACCAAATTCCAGACCCATCCCTGTGTCTGCTTCACATTACTCAGTCTGGCGGGACTGCCTTGGTTTGAGGGCCTCAGAAGCGAGACTAAGATAAGCATTTGGAGGCAGTCTATTTGGGAGGGGATCCCAGGAAACGCCAGTGCGAGTGGGAAAACTGGACCAGGTAGGGAAGGGAGCTCATAAAGCCTGTTTCCATTGAACTAGAACTTGCACCCTAACACTGGAAGCTAGTGGACCCACCTGAGATGTACTTCCTGCCCCCAGGGGTGACAGAGCTGGGGGTCCTCACCTATTCATTGTGATTGCCGGCACTCTCAGGAGGTTCAAATTCCCTGGCACCTCAGGTCTTCCCCCAGTGCAGGCAGACCAGGCTCTGGTGGCTAGAAAAAGCCAAAGCTGGAGGCTGGCCCGGGGGCAGAAAAGGTTTAGCTGAAGTCCTATGGGCTCTGCCTACAGACTTGCTGTACCCCAAATATTGTGAATGCTGCTAACTGTTTTCCATCAATTACGGACAAAGTTTGAAATGTAATTATAAGTACAGAAGGGAATGCAAGTTCTTGATGGTATAAAAATAAAACTTGAACTAATAACATGGGTGGAAGAGAGTATAGATATACTAACTTCCTCATCTCCCCTTGCAGGGAGCCAATAGGTAATATGTAAATTTATAAATAATGACTTAGGTAAATAATTTAAAACTCACAAAATCTTCCACTGTTAAAAGTATGTAATTTTTAAAATTAGTTTGAAAGAAAAGATAAATTTTTATACTTTGAAGAGATAAAAGGTTGATGGGTCAGGATATATGTTATTTAGAGTTAAAAAGAACCAGAAGAACTAAAAGGAACTGAAAACAAACTTAATTGTATTAATAGCTAGGGGAGACCTGGGTTCGATCCCTGGGTTGGGAAGATCCCTTGGAGAAGGGAAAGGCTACCCACTCGGGTATTCTGGCCTGGAGAACTCCATGGACTGGGTAGTCCAGGGGACCACAAAGAGTCGCTCTGCACAACAGAGCGGCTTTCGCTTTCACTAGGGTATGGTAACAGCTGCGGCCTAGGTGAGCAGGGAGGATGCAGATACTTTTAGCATTTTCCCCTTTCTTTTGACTTTAAACCACTGGTATGCTGCTGCTGCTGCTGCTAAGTCACTTCAGTCGTGTGACTCTGTGCAACCCCATGGACGGCAGCCCAGGCTCCCCCGTCCCTGGGAAGAACACTGGAGTGGGCTGCCATTTCCTTCTCCAATGCATGAAAGTGAAAAGTGAAAGTGAAGTCACTCAGTCATGTCTGACTCTTTGCGACCCCGTGGACTGCAGCCTACCAGGCTCCTCCATCCATGGGATTTTCCAGGCAACAGTACCAGACTGGGTTGCCACTGCCTTCTCAAACCACTGGTATGAGTGACTTCCATAACAAACAAAACAAATGCAAATAAATCAGAGCCTAATTACAAAGAATAGCTGTGAAAAACATCCTTAAAGAGAATACTGCATAGGAGTTAAAAAGAGAGAGGTGGAATATATATGTACCCGTCAAAAAAAAGATTCGGATTTATTGAGAGAAGATAGTAAATTAAAAGGTAGTAAGCACAGCATCCAAATTAGGGAAGTGAAAAAAGTACCGTGTGTATGTAACATACCCACGTGGAAGGCTGTCTGGAAAGGCACAGGTCAGTCTGAACAGACCTGCCACTCATTTGTATCTCAGAGGGTCACCCGCAGACCCGCGCGTTGGAGCCCCTGGACTCCCAGAGAAAACCGACTTCGAGGACGGGCTGCAGACCCGCCGAGCGGGAGTCGGGGGTTCTAGGATCTACAGCCTTCCGCTTGAGCTGCCAGTGGTGTGGGGACCCCTCACCTTCCTCCACACGTGACCGCACAGCTGTGCGAACACGCAGGGTGGAAAGCACAGCAACGCCGCGTTTGCACGTCCACACGGCCTTCAGCGCACGGGGCGGGGAGGTGTGCGCTCCCGGCGAGCGTGCACACACACCCGTCGTGCACACGCACCCGTCTGCACACGCACCCGTCTGCACACGCACCCGTCGTGCACACGCACCCG
>ML663573.1:13540953-13632800 GCA_007570785.1 Antilocapra americana
GCAGCCCCCTCAGGTCCCCTCTGCACCTCCGGGGTCCAGTCGCCCGCGGCCCCTCAGGTCCCCCCTGCGCGTCCGGGGTCCAGTCATCCTCAGCCCCCTCAGGTCCCCTCTGCGCGTCCGCGGTCCAGTTGTCCACTGCTCCCCCCCCCCCCCCCCCGTCCCCTGCCCCGCTTCCAGTGGTTCCAGTGCCCGCAGTCCGTTGCCAAGTTGCTCCCCACTCCTTGGGTCTCCCCCGCCCTGGCCTGAGCTGCCTGTCGGCCACCCTTCCAGCTGGCTTTAACTGGCAGGCTGCAGATGTCCAGCAGCTTGTTTCTCGGAGTGTATTCTTCACTCACTCACACTACTGGTGGGCATGATTAAGGACTGGAGACCACAGCTTAAACCAGAGAGGTGGTTTCTGAGAGAGACAATGCCAGGGGCACGAACAGTGGACTTGAGAGCTTGTGTTGCTGTCTTCGGAGTGTCTCAGGATGCTCTCTCACCTCTCTGCACCTGCCTCCGAAGCATTATAATCTTGCTGGTTTTCCTTTTGACTTTGGAAATTGAGTGTTTGTGTTTCTTGCCATGAAAATTGTCTTGAGATAATTTTTGTTCCTTTCCTCTCCTCCCAACCCCTCCCTTTTAAAGGCTGAACTCCGAGCAGCTGTGTTTTTAGCACTAGAGGAGCAAGAAAAAGTAGAGGTATGGAATCTACAAACTTTAATGACCATATTCATTTATGTTTAAGTTCTAATTACTTAAAAACCATTCTGAAATGCTGTTTATAGTAGTGTATAGCCAGGGATAATTTTGAACTAAAGATTATGCTTTACTATTAGGGGAGAGTCAAGGTTATTCTCTTTTCATGTATATTTTAGAGTTTTGGAGTAACCTAAAGAAAGTTATCACAGGAACTCTGAAGTCAGTACTAAATCTCATAGATCCCTTTCCTTAGGGAAAATCGAAAACACTTGAAGAAATGATTTCATAGTCCCTTATGCTTCAGGGACCCTCTAATTCATTAACATTTAAAATCCATTACTGTTACACCTAAAATTTTCTTTTGCTGCGGTCAAGAAGAATCTCCTAATTGAGTATTTCAGTCCTTACCTGTCTCAGTTCTTACCTTAACAAAAAAAGAGTTCCTGTAATAATCAGTAGTTACAGAATGGGTTTAACCATGTTTTTTTGTGTGACAGTATTTTACTTAATGTCTTGCCAAAAAATTAAACTTTAGTCTACATTTGGTAGTGGTTTTGGGGATGAATGTGTAATACTTAATGATACTTCATTTTTTTAACAGAACAAAACTCCTTTAGTCAATGAGAGCCTGAAAAAGTTTTTAAATACAAAAGACGGTAAGATATTTGTTGTTTATTTTGTCTGTCTCTGAATTTTTGAATCTTGACTCCATTTGAGAGAAGTCAGGAATTTCAGATTATTTTTTGAAATTTCAATTATTAGAAGTTCTCATTTTAAATTGTATATAATTGTACAACTGTTGATTTGCTATTGAAAATCCTTGGCTATGGAATATTATTGGTTAAAGACAGTTTTATTATGGAAAGCTGTAAAAAGTTATAAGCACAACAGTCTAATCCATTTATGGGACATCATATTGTCTTATTGTTTCAGACTGACAGTCCTGGTGAGGGAGACTGAGACATTTATCCCTTAATTGTATTATTCAGACAGAAGAAATTGTAATTTAAAACCTTGAAAAACTTTATTCCCTCTAGCTTTCTTACCTCCAGTGTCGGTGACGAGGCCTTGGGTTTGTAAAGATCCTCTCCCACCTTCTCTTTTGCTCTTTGCAGGCCGGCTGGTGGCCAGTCTCGTTGCCGAATTTCTTCAGTTTTTTAATCTTGACTTTACCTTGGCAGTTTTTCAACCTGAAACTAGCACAGTAAGATTGATGCTTTTTAATGTCTATTCTTGAAAATGCCTTTGATATAGATGGTTTCATTACAAGTTGAAAGTTAACAAAATTTGACAATGTGGAGTATCTTGTATAAAGATTATCTTTTATGGTTGATTATCTCTTAGTTTCTTAAAAGCCATCTGAGCTGTCAGACAACTGGCACCAGTGTCCCTGCTTCACAGAACTTGGTGGAATTGTTATTGTAGAGTTAGTTTGTCCTGGTGCTAGCCTACACTTGCTAATGGGGACTTTAAATGTAGAGATATGTAATCTTAAAAATGGAGATTTCATTCATTAGAAAAATGGTGTCTTTGAGTTTAGAGATGTCTTTAAGTTTGAAAATACTTTTCTTTCACTTCTGAAAATAATTTTGCTATATTTTTGTGCATTTCTGTTTTACTTTCTTACATCTTCTTTCCCAGTTTCAAGGTCTTGAAGGTCGAGAGAATTTAGCCCGAGATTTAGGAATTATTGAAGCCGAAGGTACTGTGGGTGGACCCTTATTATTAGAAGTGATCAGACGCTGTCAACAAAAAGAAAAAGGGCCAACTGCCGGGGAAGTGAGTACAGCCCTATCCTTTGTTATCTGTTTGTTTTCCAGTCATTGCTTGTCTAGGGCAGCCATGCGGATTAGTTGACATGTGTTGAGTCAGGTTGAAATAAAAAGAGGCCATTCCTTCAAATCAAACCAGACATACTCAGAGATTGTATAAATGCACATTTTGATGAAACTGTAGACACAGTAGCTCTGAGGCTGCTGCTGCGCCTTTTCTGGGGAGGGACACTCAGAGCGTGGGGTTCAGGGGCCGGGTGTGGAGCCCCTGCCGGCTCCTCCACTCACCAGGTTTGGCCTTGGTCCCACGACTCCCCGCCCGGTGGCTCCTTTGTGGCTGGGGATGGTGGGCTCCAACTTGGGCATTGGGAGGCTTACACACACGAGTTGGTGCGTGTGAGATGCTGAGAACACCCAACGGATTGTTGGTCGTTATTTTTATTGCTGCTCCTAACATAGACAGGTTAAATTGTAGGCTTGTTAAGAATTTTTTGAACTTAAAGTCTTTAAAACTAGGCTTAAAACTTTGAACTGTTGATTTTTCAGTTTCCAAACATTTTCATAATTTTTAAATTAGCCATTGTATTTCTGATTCTTAGCCTTTCTTTTTAGAAATCATGCTAATGGAATTAATGGTCTGATTTCCTTTACAAACATTAATTTTCCATCAAGATGCTGTTTCACAGACACAGCTAACATTGTGACTATCTCAGATATCTGGTTGAATAGAAGTCGGTAGGTAGGAACCTGGAAGGTTATGGACTGCTATTACTCCATTTGGAGAGTCTCAGAGTGTATTTCCCATTAGAATCTTGGAAAATCATGAAAGCTTGACTGAGTACCTATAGCATCAAAGGTGTACTAAATAAATTGTTTAATTAAAAGATAAAATATAAGCAAGTCATCTGTCCTAGAAGAGTTGGGAACTAGTCAAGGTGTGCTCCCATAAGGAAATGGACATTTAAATTAGGGCTTCCCTGGTGGCTCAGCTGGTAAAGAATCCACCTACAGTGCAGGAGATGGAAGAGTCACGGGTTCCAGTCCTGGGTCAGGAAGATCCCCTGGAGAAGGCAATGGCAACCCAGTCCAGTTTTCTTGCCTGGAGAATCTCGTGGACAGAGGAGCCTGGCGGGCTACAGTTCATGGGGCTGCACAGTCAGACACTGCTGAGCAACTAAGCGCGCACACAGCCGTCATAGAGGACAGGCACTGTAATCCATGATTAGTTCCACACTTTTTAGTAATTTTTAGTTGACAGAGAGCAGTAGTTGTTTGAGGTTGAAACTTTGTTGAGCGCCGTCTCAGTGTGAGACTAGGGGAGAGTGTGGAAAGGGCGTTGAGCAGGCGGTGAGCCCCGACTGTAGCTCATGCACTGGGGCCCATTCGTCCGTAATATTCACGCAGGTCTTGGTGTGAACTTACCCCACGAGGCCGCTGTGCTGGCTTCTGGTGAACTAAAGGTGGCCCTGGGCCTGCTGTCTGCTGGGCCTCAGTCTGCGGGTGGAGGTGACGTGTCTTCTGGCCTCTGTGGCCCAGGCTGCTGTGTCTCCGCTTGCCCTTTCGTCCTCTCTGCTCCTTGATTCCCCTTGTGCAGTGGTGGCTGCCCTCAGTGCGTCTGGTTTGCTCTCCCTTCCTTAGTAGCCTAGCAGGGACCTGGACTCCGGGGCCAGACTGCTTGGGTGACACCCCAGCTCTGCTCCACCCTCTGTGTGTGTGACCCTCTGGCCACTTAACCTCCACGTGCGTCAGGTTCTGCCCCTGTGAGATGGAGAACATCGGGGGTATTTGTGGTCACATCGAGGACTAGCGGCTGCCGTGTCGCGGAGCTCTGGGAGCCGTGCCGGGCAGGTCATGACCACTGTCCCTCCCTTTGCTGCTCGGACTGGACACAGGACTCCCAAGGCCACCTGGTTGTTTGCACAGGCTTGAGACCAGAATTTCCAACCCTTCTCCTGGTTAACTCACTGGCACGTTCGAATCTTTGTGAAAGAAAACCGGCTTTGTTGTCTACTTCTGACAGAGTGGAAGCTGCCCCAGACCAGAAGTGACCCCACCCCCAAACCCTCCCGGCCCCTTCTGCTCTGTCCCTGTTACTGGGCTCGGCCTGGCCCCGTTTCTCAGTAAGAGTCGCCGCTGTCCCTCCTGGGCCCTGTAGCTTTGGTAGCAGCTCGTGAAAGAAAGGCTGGTTCCTGGACTCTCTGCGCCCTGCTCGGCAGAGTGTCTGTCACACACAGACCCAGTGGGAACTCTCCTGTCTGGGGGTTTGATTTGGAATCCAACTCAGTCCATGTGCTTTCAGTCTGTGACTCTTGACAGGGGGGTCCAAAGCTTCCTGCTCAGTTTGCCTGGTTCGTAGTTGAGCTCTGTTACGTGGACCCGGCCTGGGGTAGCTCCTCTGTAGCTCCAGAAGGGGATCGTTTTTCTCCCTCAGGATGCAGAACCACTAGGCTGGATGTGTCATCTCTGCTTTTTGCTGGTTCTCCACCCTTCATACCCCGGTGTCTTATTTTAGTAGTTCGTGTGGGTACATACACGCTCACAGTGGATTGATTCTTAAAGTAGGGAGCTCGCAGCTGTCCGCTTTGGCCCTTGTGTCATTAATAGTCCTTATCACTTTGAGGGGAAACAGTCTGTGATTTTTATAATGAAATAAAAAATTGTAGATTGCATTGACCTCATTTTGACGTTTGATGCTGGAGAAGAAAACTAGCTGTGGATTTGCCCACTGGACTCAGAGAAGCTTTCCCCAAAAGCACATTTTGGGGGTGTGTGTGTGCTGAGTTGCTTTAGTCAACTTCGTGCGACACTGCTAGGCTGCCGGGTCCTCTATCCATGGGATTGTCCAGCAGGTTGCCCTGCCCTCCTCCAGGAGATCCTCCCAACCCGGGGACGGAACCTGCATCTCTTATACCTCCTGAAATGCAGGGAGGTTCTTTACCACTAGCGCCACCTGGGAAGCCTCAAAACGTGCATTTTAAACCTCCTTAAAACCAGGTTGCTGGGTCCACATCTTTTAAGTCTTTTCTGTTCACGATTGCCGAATTAATTCTAAAATTCAGCCCTTTGTCTATCTCTTCCTTCTTTAAACATTGCAGTGAGTATGGAATGACACTGAATAATCTCCAGGTTTCTCAGCTGTGGGCTTCCCTGTGGCTCAGCTGGTAAAAAATCCACCTGCAATGCGAGAGACCTGGGTTTGATACCCGGGTTGGGAAGATCCCGTGGAGAAGGGAATGGTTACCCACTCCAGTATTCTGGCTTGGAGAATTCCTTGGACTCTGGAGTCCTTGGGGTCTCAGAGTCAGACACGACTGAGCAACTCTCACTTCCTGAGCTATAAGATCCTGCATGATGTGGTCCCATCCTGGCTTTCTAGCGTTATGTCTGGTTTTGAAATCTGGACGCTTGTACTTAGGCCAGACAGAGGGTACCCTAGAGTGGCCTTTGCTTCCCTGCCTTGTCCTTTTTTCCTTCTCTTTCCACCTGAAATGGTGATCCTCTCCACCACTTAGCTGTGCAGTGTTGCTGTCCACCTTCTCTCTCACCTTCCTTACTCACTCTGGCAGCCCCTGTAATTGAGTGCCGCATCCTGCATTCTTGAAATAGTTATTTGTTTTTATGAGGTTTTTTTTTTTTTTTTGAGACCAAATGAAGTAAAGAAGTAAGTCCAGGGAGGGAAGAAAGAGAAGATCTTTGAGAATCAGGGGACAGTGTTTTTGTGGAGAGCAGGGAAAGTGAGAAGGTTCACTTGGAAAGAGCACTAGGGGCGTATTTATTAATATGTGTGGCCTGAGGAGCCTGTTCCCGGTGCTTGAGTGAAGTTAGCAGGTAATTAGAATCCTAAGTCTGTTTATTTGTGGTTTTGGTAAAATTTGGAGACAATCTAAGATATTAATGGGAAGAAATAAAAATGGCAGCATCGTGTAGTGGTTTTAAATGTTTAAATTCTGTTGAGGTATAGCTAGTATTTCATTCTTCGTTTTTAAATGTGTCTTAATTTTCAACCGTGTAATATTTCAGGGTACACTGGGCCTGTCTGATGTACATTCTCCACCAAGGTCACCAGAGGGAAAAGCAGGTGCGCACACCCCTCCCAGCAAGGTGAGTGGGCCGAGGCTGCTGTCTCTGGTCTCGGTGTGCGTCGTCGCTGAAAGTGCTGTTCATCCAAAAAAAAAAAAAAAAAAGAAAGTGCTGTTCATCCTTTGTTGAAGTGTTTATTTATGAGACTCTTCTAAAACTTTAGTAAGCTCCTTTGGGACCGTTATACAAGTCAGTAGGTTTTTAAAAATGCCATGTAAATACGTTCCTAAATTGTTTCATCAGTGATTTATATGCTGAGCCACATGAGATTTGTATCTTTGTACTATCCATTTTTAAGATACTAAATTTATTTTTTCTAATAAAAAGTTTTTTTTATTTCTTTTGCTTTGTTGATAGTGTTTTTAATATTGTACCATAGAAAGAAATGTGCTGTTAAATAACAGAATTGTAGGATATTTGGATTCATTTCATAGTTTGAACATTTTGTCTAGTTGACAAAAGAAGTGTACTTATTTTTCACTTTTAAATTCCTATAATTTCAGAATATTAAGTTCCAAAATATAAAATTGTTGTGTTAAATATTATAGACAGGTGCTCAGATTTGGGATTGTACATCATGATGATTTTTTGTATTGATGGGCTATTTTGAGAATTTCTAACAAAGTTTATGTACTCCGGTTACCTTTCTCTGGGTGTGCATGCCTGTATGTATGAGTTGTGTGTGTCTCTGCATGTGTGTATCTCTGCACTTGTGTATGTATGAGGGGGTGTCTGTGTACGTGTGTGCGTTGGGTGTTGTCTGTATGTGCATGTGTTGGCGTGTGTGTCTGCACACGTGTGTATGTTTGAGTTGTGTGTCTGGTGCGTGCATGTGTGTGAGGTATGTGTGTGTGCATGCACATGAGGTGTGCGTGAGTTGCTCAAGTTAAGGCCTTCTGAATTCAGGGATCTGGATAATGGAGAAGAAACGGGGTGGGACCCCTGCTGGAATTCAGAGTCAGGGCCGCCCGTCCTGACGGGGTGGACGGAAGAGTGCCCGTCAGGAAGGGCAGCCTCCCCTGTGCCGAGTTGTGCTCTGTCCACGCGGTGGGCGAACCTGCTGGTCCTGTCCCATGGGGTGTGGGTCTGCTGGTGCTGTGTGAGCGCCTCCGATGGCGCCCGTCCTCCCCGACGGCTCCCGATGCTGTGTTGCTCGTTGCTCGGGGTACCAGCTGGGTCTTTCTGAGTCAGGTGAGCGTCTAGAGAGCAGCAGTCACACTGCTCGATTCCTTATTTTTCCAGATACCTGGGAGTAGACACAGTGGATGGTTCCAGTTGTTGCTTGTTGCTGGTTCTTTGATTTTGTGCTCCTTTTTATTTTTTAAATTTCAGAGTCAGAGGAATGTTGTGTGTTATTCCTAACCAGGAATGAGCCCATCATGCTGTTGGTAGCTGTCCTGTTGCCT
Source organism: Antilocapra americana (assembly GCA_007570785.1). Taxonomy (NCBI): domain Eukaryota; kingdom Metazoa; phylum Chordata; class Mammalia; order Artiodactyla; family Antilocapridae; genus Antilocapra; species Antilocapra americana. Next base: position 13,548,893 of record ML663573.1, read on the forward strand.
GAGGTCCACTTATCCTTTCCTGGTTGGAGGTCAGGGGGTGGGTGTTGATCTAGGAAGGATTGTCCCACGATGCTCATCAGGCCGGAACTGCTGTGCAGGGAGAGTGAGGCTGTGAGTGAGTCTGATGCTCCCTTCAGGCTGAGTGCCACAGAGGGAGCCACAGGAAAAGAAAGCTTTGCTTTCTCTGAGAATATCTGGCTTTAGTGGGATTTCAATTAATGCATATTCCAAAATACTTATTAGTACCTGTTATAGTTCAGTTGCTTAGTAGTGTCTGACTCTTTGCAACCCCATGAATCGCAGCATGCCAGGCCTCCCTGTCCATCACCAACTCCCAGAGTCTACCCAAACTCATGTGCATTGAGTCGGTGATGCCATCCAGCCATCTCATCCTCTGTCGTCCCTCCTCCTGCCCTAAATCTTTCCCAGCATCGGGGTTTTTTTCCAGTGAGTCACTTCTTCCCATCAGGTGGCCAGAGTATTGGAGTTTCAGCTTCAACATCAGTCCTTCCAATGAACACCCAGGACTGCTCTCTTTTAGGATGGACTGGTTGGATCTCCTTGCAGTCCAAGGGACTCTCAAGAGTCTTCTCCAACACCACAGTTCAAAAGCAACAATTCTTCTGTGCTCAGCTTTCTTTATAGCCCAACTCTCACATCCATACATGACTACTGGAAAAACCATAGCCTTGACTAGATGGACCTTTGTTGGCAAGGTAATGTCTCTGCTTTTTAATATGCTTTCTAGGTTGGTCATAACTTTTCTTCCAAGGAGTAAGTGTCTTTTCATCTCATGGCTGCAATCACCATCTGCAGTGATTTTAAAGCCCAGAGAAATAAAGCCAGACACTGTTTCCACTGTTTCCCCATCTATTTGCCATGAAGTGATGGGACCGGATGCCATGATCCTAGTTTTCTGAATGTTGAGCTTTAAGCCACCTTTTTCACTCTCCTCTTTTACTTTCATCAGAGGCTCTTGAGTTCTTCTTCACTTTCTGCCATAAGGGTGGTGTCTTCTGAGTATCTGAGGTTATTGATATTTTTCCCAGCAGTCTTGATTCCAGCTTGTGCTTCCTCCAGCCCAATATTTCTCATGATGTACTCTGTATATAAGTTAAATAAGTAGGGTGATAATATACAGACTTGACGTACTCCTTTTCCTATTTGGAGCCAGTCTGTTGTTCCAAGTCCAGTTCTAACTATTGCTTCCTGACCTGCATACAGGTTTCTCAAGAGGCAGATCAGGTGGTCTGGTATTCCTATCTCTTTCAGAATTTTCCACAGTTTATTGTGATCCACACAGTCAAAAGCTTTGGCATAGTCAATAAAGCAGAAATAGATGTTTTTCTGGAACTCTTGCATTTTCGATGATCCAGTAGATGTTGGCAGTTTGATCTCTGGTTCCTCCGCCTTTTCTAAATCCAGCTTGAACATCTAGAAGTTCACGGTTCACATATTGCTGAAGCCTGACTTGGAGAATTTTGAGCATTACTTTACTAGTGTGTGAGATGTGTGCAATTGTGCAGTAGTTTGAGCGTTCTTTGGCATTGCCTTTCTTTGGGACTGGAATGAAAACTGACCTTTTCCAGTCATGTGGCCACTGCTGAGTTTTCCAAGTTTGCTGGCATATTGAGTGCAGCACTTTCACAGCATCATCTTTTAGGGTTTGAAACAGCACAACTGGAATTCCATCACCTCCACCAGCTTTGTTCATAGTGCTGCTTTCTAAGGCCCACTTGACTTCACATTCCAGGATGTCTGGCTCTAGGTGAGTGATCACACCATCGTGATTATCTTGGTCGTGAAGATCTTTTTTGTACAGTTCTTCTGTGTATTCTTGCCACCTCTTCTTAATATCTTCTGCTTCTTTGAGGTCCATAGAATTTCTGTCCTTATCGAGCCCATCTTTGCGTGCAGTGTTCCCTTGGTATCTCTAATTTTCTTGACGAGGTCTCTAGTCTTTCCGATTCTATTGTTTTCCTCTTATTTCTTTGCATTGATCGCTGAGGAAGGCTTTTTTTTTATCTCTCCTTGCTGTTCTTTGGAAGTCTGCATTCAAATGGGTATATCTTTCCTTTTCTCCTTTGCTTTTGCTTCCCTACCTGCAGCACTGAGATATTTGGAAGTTCTCTGTTTAGATATTTCTGAAAGCATGTTAGGAGTACAGACTTCTCACATATTGTATGTCTTCAGGATGAAATATTAATGTCTTTTTTATGTATTTCTATTCTTTCTACATAAAAATGTTTTAAGCTTTATGATGAGAATGATCATGAGACTCTTAACTTTTAAGTCAGGAAATGTTACTGTAAATACAGAGAAGTGATGATAATTTTTTAAGGTGAACCTGGAGACCCTTGATTGTTTCTGGGTGGTCCCCATCAATCTTCTGATGGCCCTCAGCTTTGCCTGGGCTCTCCGTCAGCACCTTAGTGGGGGCAGTGGGCACTTTGGGCAGTGGGCTCATCTCTAGTGGGGCTGGCTGGGGCTGTTTGAAGACAAGGTGTTCTTTTGGCAATTAAAATGTGGTTCCTCTCTAGTCCTACAGGGTCTTGATTCGGGATTCCAGCACTTTGCCACCCACCCACCCCTTTCCGGGCAGCTTCCTTCTCCCTCTGAGGTCTCTGAGTGTCTGGGGCTCTAAGAAGGGCACCTCATCAGCCTGGAGAGCTCTAGGAGTCCCAGGGAGCTGTGGCCAGACCCAGGGTCCAGCCCGGCCCGGACGAGCGCACTCTGTCCCCCCGAGAAAGGTGGTTCTTCCTAGAGGAAGCTGCGAGGCTCGAAGGCTGGCTTTCTCGGGGTGCCTCTGGACAGAGTGGAACGGGGTGAGGTTGCGGGCCCTGTGTGTGACCTTGTGATCGCTGGACACGAACTGCAGAGTGGGTTTAGGAGTCTCAGAAAAGGCTAAAAAACTGAGTTTCAAAGAAGGATATATTAATTAGATTTTCCATTTTTAAGATTTTTTGATAGGAATCTTTTTTAGTTTGGTATGAATTAGTTTACTTTTAAAGATTTCTATTTTGTGGTAAAATGTCATTTTATTCTCATGCTCAGATACCAAGGTATAAAGGACAAGGTAAGAAGAAGACAAGCGGGCAGCAGTCTGGTGCCAAGGTAACACGCGGGAGGGTGAGGAGGAGAGCGGCTGGGCGGGCAGACCACAGCCCCCTGGGGGGCTCCCCGGGGGCCCGGTTCCCCTCGGCCTAGGGTTATGTTTTCTTTATCTATGAACAGAATATGCCAAAGTTAGGGTGACCGAAGAAAAAGTAGCTTGACTTACAGTTTTTACCCAGGTGAAAGTCACATTGTTGTATTTTAAAACTGCTCTCAGTTTTGCTTTGAAAGTTCCTTTATTTGTTGGCAACAGAAAACGTTGAAAATACCTTCCTCTTCATTTAGTTTCCTCTTAAGTGGATGGTCACCTATGTATTCCTAACCTTTTGATTTTTATCTGAGGTAAATAGAGCATCAGACTACTTTTTGGATAAGCTCTGGTTGGTAACTGAAAGGCCAGCCCTCGTGTCCTTCAGGACACGTCTGTTTGCATTGAACAGCTGTCAGCCCTGCGCGTGCGTTAGCCTTTCTCCGAGCACTGGCTCTCCAAACGCCAGCCCACAGTGGACTTGGGGACCCGCTGTGTCCCTGCCTTGGCTGCTTTTTTTCCTGCGCAAAAGGTCTCAGCCTTTGAGTAAGTTGGTAGATGTGCTGCTTATAATTACATATTAGAGTTCTCAGGAGAATTACTAATTGCCAGTGTACTTCTTACACTTACTTAGAATAAAATCAATTTATTTAATGTTCAGTTTTGTGAGACTCACTAGTCCTTGTTAAGTCTTAGTTTATGTACAGACTTTTTTCGCTAAGTTCAAGACTTCCAGAATTTAAGGGTTTTGAAAAATTGTGTTTGCTATGTTAGCTTGCTTTAATTCTAGTGGTTTCCATGGTAAATTCCTGCTATTATATTTGTTCACACTGTTCTTTATGCATTACTACATGAGAAGATGTTTTAAAATGTATTGGAGTATGTTTGAACATTTACATAGTGAAAGTTTTAGTGTTAAGTGCTGAGAGCAAGACAGATTTAACACGGGTCCTCCCTTAAGCAGTTATGGTCAAATGGCAGAGGTGAGACAGACCTTAAGAAAAATAATTGAAAGTGTAAATTAGAAATTTTTAATAGATGTCTTTAATCAGCTTCTTGCACTTTTTTAAAAGTATATTTGGTAGTATTACATTTTAAAATCTTGTTGGTGCCGTGAGTTTTAAAGAAGCCAAACATTTGAAAGAAGTTGATATGTAGAACCAGAGGCCCTGGGAGACACGGTTCACTCTGTGTGCTGGTCGCAGCCTTGGGGCCCCAGCCGTCCGCCTCCCTCTGCTGCGAGCCAGGCCTCGCGTGCTCTGAGGGGTGACAGGAGAGCTTGTCTGCCCGGACGCTGGCGTCGCGGGCTGCAGGTCAGCCTTATCGTGTGAGTGCGCTCCTGAGCCCGGAGCACTCACTCAGTCACGTGGAGACAAGCGGCCTCTGCTGTCCCGTGTTGCCTGCGTCCAGCCCGATGGATGAGCCTGCTCCTCTCCCGCCCCTGCCTTCCTGCTCTGCCCTGTGCACGCAGCAGGTGCCCAGTACCCTGAAGTAGCCCAGCAGTCTCCATATCCTGACAGCCCACGTACCAAGCTGCCCTGGTCTCGGGTGGTCCACAGCCGGGCTCCAGGGGCCACCCTTCCTGCCTTAGGTGGTGGCCCCTTCATCTGGGAGTGAAGCTCCGGAGCCGAGGGCGCCCAGCAGGAAGAGCTGCTCTGCCTTTCTGTTCCCTTTGCCGGTGGTGAGGCATAGGTATTAATTACTCACTCAGAAACTTTTAGCTGTTTTCAGAGAAGCTATTATTCATGTCAGGAATAAACTTTAAAAAATAAGGTATATGTATACTACTAAACCTGTTAATATACACACCAAAATCTAAGGTTTTGGACTAATTTAGTAAAAACAAAAGTTGTTCCTGGTTTTGTTACTGTTGTAAGACAAGGAAGGGTGGATAGTGGAGGAAGAATGCACGGTGCGTAAATACTGGATGGGAAGGTGTTTCTCCACTAGGGCATTTTCAACATGTATTAACATTTCCAGCGTATCTGTAATAATCTGTTTAATTATAAACTGTTGTACCAAGATGGTGCTAATTGTCTGGAAAAAATATCAAAAATTACAACAGACTTGGTAGGCTCCACAAAGGTCTTTACCATTCAGATGAAAAAACTGAATAATATATTAGATGGTTTGTTTTTTAACATCAAGCAGTTTTACTCATCACATTAAATGGAGCATCAAAGGTTATCCTTTCTGTTCATAATTGTTTTCAGTTGTTTTAAAACTAATTTTTGTTGAGGTTTTTTTTTTTGGCCTGGAGTTCTTAATACGTGACATTTCTTAATTTGTTCTTATTTTTGGCGATCTGGGATAAGCCCAGCCTTATGTTGATGTGCCTTCCCAGGTGGCTCAGTGGTGGAGAACCTGCCTGCCAGTGCAGGAGTGGCAGGAGACATGGGAGTAGGGGAGGGGAGCTGGGACATGGTACAGAAGAGAATCAAAATCAGACAAATACTTTTGAATGCTCTTGCAGAACTGGGATATTCCTTTGGCTTTTATGTTTCTCTCTTAGGAACAGTGCAGATTAAGCCTTTAGTTTAGAAAAGCAAGTTTTTTTTTTGTTTTTTTTTTTCAGGTTTTTAAGACAGTCTAATGATAATTGAGTTTTCAGCTCCTGGAAAAACAGTAATTTTTCTGTGAAACTCCTCTATGATGCTAATTTTCTGTTAATCTAGAAATTATTAAAATCTTGAATGGGTAAGTGTACTAGCGAAAATGAATCATCCACTAAAATTTTCTTACAGTTTTGCTGTAGTTTACCTTAAAGTATGTTAATTCTGACACTCCCCCAAGGGCATTTAGTGACTGCTGTGGCGCTGTGCAGTAGGCCTGTCTCTGTTAAGAAAAGACACAACTTCGTTATGTTTCAGATGTTTATTATAAATGCCTCCTAGTTCCCAGGGCTGCTGTAACAAAGTCCCCCAGTTGTGGTAGCTCAGAACACTGGGCATGCATTGTCCCCGGCTCTGGAGGCTGGAGTCTGAGATCAGGGTCTCTCAGGATTGACTCCTTCTGAGGTGGGAAGGAGAGTCCTCTCCTGCCTCTCTGCAGCGTCTTGTGGCTCCTGGCCATCCTGCTGGCTCTTTGGTGTGTAGACACGTCACCCACGTCTGCTGTCATGTTCGTGGGGCTGTCTCCCTGTGTTCATCTGTCTTGTGTTAGGGGCCTGTCCACCTCCTCCATGACCTCCTTATAGCTGATTACATCTGTAGTGACCCTGTTTGTAAATGAGGGCACATTCTGGAGTCCTGGGCATTAGGCTTACAAGGTCCCTTTTTGGGGGACAGCGGAGAATCAGTGGAGAAATAACTCCAGAAAGAATGAAGGGATAGAGCCAAAACAAAAATAACACCCAGTTGTAGATGTGCCTGGTGATAGAAGCAAGGTCCAATCTTGTAAGGAGCAATATTGCATAGGAAGCTGGAATGTTAGGTCCATGAATCAAGGCAAATTGGAAGTGGTCAAACAGGAGATGGCAAGAGTGAATGTCGACATTCTAGGAATCAGCAAACTAAGATGGACTGGAATGGCTGAATTTAACTCAGATAACCATTATATCTACAACTATGGGCAGGAATCCCTTAGAAGAAATGGAGTAGCCATCATAGTCAACAAAAGAGTCCAAAATGCAGTACTTGGATGCAATTTCAAAAACAACAGAATGATCTTTATTCGGTTCCAAGGCAAACCATTCACTATCACGGTAATCCAAGTCTATGCCCCGACCAGTAATGCTGAAGAAGCTGAAGTTGAATGGTTCTATGAAGACCTACAAGACCTTTTAGAACTAACACCCGAAGAAGATGCCCTTTTCATTATAGGGGATTGGAATGCAAAAGTAGGAGGTCAGGAAACACCTGGAATAACAGGCAAATTTGGCCTTGGAGTACAGAATAAAGCAAGGCAAAGGCTAACAGAGTTTTGTCAAGAGAACACACTGGTCATAGCAAACACCCTCTTCCAACAACACAAGAGAAGACTCTACACATGGATATCACCAGATGGTCAACACCAAAATCAGATTGATTATATTCTTCGCAGCCAAAGATGGAGAAGTTCTATACAGTCAGCAAAACCAAGACAGGGAACTGACTGGCTCAGATCATGAACTCCTTATTTCCGAATTCAGACTTATATTGAAGAAAGTAGGGAAAACCACTAAACCATTCAGGTTTGACCTAAATCAAATCCCTTATGACTATACAGTGGAAGTGAGAAATAGATTTAAGGGGCTAGATCTGATAGAGTGCCTGATGAAATATAGATAGAGGTTTGTGACATTGTATAGGAAACAGGGATCAAGACCACCCAAGGAAAAGAAATGCAAAAAAGCAAACCGGGTGTCAGAGGAGGCCTTACAAATAGCTGTGAAAAGAAGAGAAGTGAAAAGCAAAGGAGAAAAGGAAAGATATACCCATTTGAATGCAGAGTTCTAAAGAATAGCAAGGAGAGATAAAAAAGCCTTCCTCAGCAATCAATGCAAAGAAATAGAGGAAAACGACAGGATGGGAAAGACTAGAGATCTCGTCAAGAAAATTAGAGATACCAAAGGAACAGTTCATGCAAAGATGGGCTCAATAAAGGACAGAAATGGTAGGGACCTAACAGAAGCAGAAGATATTAAGAAGTGGCAAGAATACACAGAACTATACAAAAAAGATCTTCACGGCTCAGATAATCACTACGGTGTGATCACTCACCTAGAGCCAGACATCCTGGAATGTGAAGTCAAGTGGGCCTTAGAAAGCATCACTGTGAACAAAGCTGGTGGAGGTCATGGAATTCCAGTTGTGCTGTTTCAAATCCTAAAAGATGATGCTGTGAAAGTGCTGCACTCAATATGCCAGCAAACTTGGAAAACTCAGCAGTGGCCACATGACTGGAAAAGGTCAGTTTTCATTCCAGTCCCAAAGAAAGGCAATGCCAAAGAATGCTCAAACTACTGCACAATTGCACGCATCTCACACAGTAGTAAAGTAATGCTCAAAATTCTCCAAGCCAGGCTTCAGCAATATGTGAACTGTGAACTTCCAGATGTTCAAGCTCGATTTAGAAAAGGCGGAGGAACCAGAGATCAAACTGCCAACATCTGCTGGATCATCGAAAAAGCAAGAGAGTTCCAGAAAAACATCTATTTCTGCTTTATTGACTATGCCAAAGCTTTTGACTGTGTGGATCACAATAAACTGTGGAAAATTCTGAAAGAGATAGGAATACCAGACCACCTGATCTGCCTCTTGAGAAACCTGTATGCAGGTCAGGAAGCAACAGTTAGAACTGGACTTGGAACAACAGACTGGCTCCAAATAGGAAAAGGAGTACGTCAAGTCTGTATATTATCACCCTACTTATTTAACTTACATACAGAGTACATCATGAGAAACATTGGGCTGAAAGAAGCACAAGCTGGAATCAAGATTGCTGGGAGAAATATCAATAACCTCAGATACTCAGATGACACCACCCTTATGGCAGAAAGTGAAATAGAACTCGAGCCTCTGATGAAAGTAAAAGAGGAGAATGAAAAAGTTGGCTTAAAGCTCAACATTCAGAAAACTAGGATCATGGCATCCGGTCCCATCACTTCATGGCAAATAGATGGGGAAACAGTAGCTGACTTTATCTTTCTGGGCTCCAAAATCACTGCAGATGGTGATTACAGCTATGAAATTAAAAGACTCTTACTCCTTGGAAGGAAAGTTAGACCATATTAAAAAGCAGAGACATTACCTTGCCAACAAAGGTCCGTCTAGTCAAGGCTATGGTTTTTTCAGTAGTCATGTATGGATGTGAGAGTTGGGCTATAAAGAAAGCTGAGCACAGAAGAATTGATGCTTTTGAACTGTGGTGTTGGAGAAGACTCTTGAGAGTCCCTTGGACTGCAGGGAGATCCAACCAGTCCATCCTAAAGGAGATCAGTCCTGACTATTCATTGGAAGGACTGATGCTGAAGCTGAAGCTCTAATATTTTGGCCACCTGATACGAAAAGACCCTAATGCTGGGAAAGATTGAAGGCAGGAGCAGAAGGGGATGACAGAAGGTGAGATGGTTGGATGGCATCACAGATACAGTGGACATGAGTTTGAGTGAGCTCGAGGAGTTGGTGGTGGACAGGGAGGCCTGGAGTGCTGTGGTCCATGGGGTTACAGAGTCAGACACGACTGAGCAACTGAACTGAACTTTTTGGGGGAACACAGTTCAACTCATAATAATCTCCAGGGCCTCTAGGGTTGTCCTGGGATGAATTCTAAACCATTGTCAGAGGATTTTTTTTCTGGTCACACTTCATTTCAAACAATTCTTGATCTTAGCTGTTAGATTCATCCACATCTAGGTGATAGAGACCCAGGTAACTGAAGTTTATAAGACTTATTTTAAGCCATGATAAAAGTTTTTTAAACAGATCCTAGGGCATATATATCATGAGTTGATGTTGCTCAAAAAATGTGGGCTCCCTTGATGAAGTTGCTCCTAAAGTTTTACAGTACTTTTGTTTTAATCTACAGAATATTTTGATTAATGTTTCTCCTGTTAGTGTGTATTTTTTTGTTGTTGTTGTTTAATAGTAAAACATACTTGGAATCAAATTTAGTGAATTCATTAGTAACCCAGTTAGGTCATCACCTAACCCAGTTAGGTCTTTTTGGTAAAAAAAAAAAAAAAAGAGCCAGTTATAAAGGAATGGCACATTCCTTAGAAATTGATTTTGGGAATACTTCTGAAGAAGTTTGAGTGTTTTTAAAGTTTTATTTTTACTCCATAGGTAAACAGAACTATAATTTTAAAACAAGTTGTTATTTTTAAAAGTGTGTATTATGTTGAACATCATCATGTGCTATGCCATGAAACTTTTCTTCCTAAAACTAGTCTTTTGTTTCATAGTAAGAATATTGCTAAAACCTGTCAAAAATAGCCATGGGCATATTAGTTATTCAGTTCAGATAATTCATTATATGAACTTAAGTTATGTTGAGCTTCCCTGGTGGCTCAGATGGTAAAGTGTCTGCCTACAGTGCGGGAGACCCAGGTTCAGCCCCTAGGTTGGGAAGGTCTCCTGCTGAAGGAAACGGCAACCCACTCCAGTATTCTTGCCTGATGTGAACTCATGGAAAGAGAGACTTTGAAATGACGATTGTTTTTCGTAATGTGCTTTACATTTGTGTTTGTCTTTTTCAGGTCAGGCGTCCTTTTGAATTTTCTCAGGGGTGTTTTGAAGGAGATACTGTGTCAGTATCTATAATCATAAATGTGTTTAAATAGCACAATAATTCAGGGTATTTATTTCTAAATGTATATTCCTTTGAAAATATACAAGTCTTTTAAAACATTTGTAAATCAGAAATCATAATGGGCGTGAATCTTACTAAGAAATATGTAAGTGGTTGGTGTGTCTCTGTAACTGATAATAACAGAAAAACTTCAAGAAGGCTGTGAGGAGATTTGAAGAACTATCTGCTTCTTTGAGAGTATCCTGGGTTGTCTGAAAGGGTGACGCCTCGGTCTTTACCTCTCCAGACGTCTCTCTACAGCCGTTTGTTCCTCTGCACCAACAGCGTACGGGGTGTGCAGCGTGTGTCTTCCCTGCTCTCAACCAGTCATGGCCTCTTGCTAGCATGAGCGCGTCAGTGTGTGCACAGCCCCTGCCGGGTCTGGTGGAATTGGGTATAACACGTGCTGACACTACCCCACTTCAGTAGTCAGCAACTTTGCCCCAGCCGCTTATCGCTTTTTTCTTAACTCCTCGTGGTACCACTCTGGTTCAGTTCTTGAGAGAATTCATGCCTGAGAGCATTAACTTTTTTAAAATTACATAGTAGTAGAGTACAGGGCCTTCCCTGGTGGCTCAGATGGTACAGAATCTGCCTGCAATGCAGGAGACCTGGGTTCAGTCCCTGGGTCAGGAAGATCCCCTGGAGAAGGGAAAGGCTACCCACTCCAGACTCCTGCCTGGAGAATCCCATGGGGCTGCATGGGATCCATGGGATTGCAGAGTCGGACAAGACTGAGCACACGCAGAGCACAGACGGCGTCACACGCGCCGTGTCTCAGGGGGCACTCACCCCAGCGCCTGGCGCTCAGTCAGTGCTGCTCCCTAGTGAGCGCTAAGTCTCTGACCCGTGAAGACCAGATTCATGTGACTCAACTGAATAGGGAGTACACGCCTTTTGCACCAACCTCTGGAGTCAGACTTTGATAGCAGACCCCTTAACCCCCGCCCCCCGGAGGCCTGGGCAAGTGACTGAGGTGCCTCTGCATCTCCTTTTCCTTTTCGGCAGAGAAGACAGAACCTGTCCACGTACCATAGAGTTACTTTGAGGATTCAAATCAGGTCATCATGGGAGACATTTGAGGGCTTTCCATAAATGTTAGCTGCTTTCATTATTGCTATCATGGTTTTTGGGTTTCATTATAATTTTTATTGTTGTTGACACAGAAATATCTAAAGGCAAAAAGAGATCTGACCAAGAATAGAATAAGATTTGTTGTGAAGGATAGGGTGGACTGAAGACAAGAAATGCGTCCTGTGCTAACATCACCCGATCGGTAGGGCAGGAGTGAGAACGAATGCTCAGGAGAGTTGTACGTTGCTTTAAGGTATATAGAAACGTGAGACTTCCCTTGTGGCTCAGATGGTAAGGAATCTGCCCGCAATGCGGGAGACTCGAGTTCGATCTCTGAGTGGGGAAGATCCACTGGAGAATGGAATGGCAATCCACCGCAGTGTTCCTGCCTGGATAATGCCACAGACACAGGTGCCTGGTGAGCTACAGTCCGTGGGGTTGCCGAGTCGGGCGTGGCTGAGTGACTGGCACATTAACTTTCACGTAGAAACGAATACATACCTGTGTCCCTGGGTGAACGGTACAGGTGTGGATTAGGGGTCACTGAAGGTCAGAGTTAAGCTGGTGAGTTCACTCGAGGCAGGAACTTTCATCGTGATGCCCTTGGTATTTGGCACTGGGTAGAAAGTTGTGAGTTTTCCTGATTCGCACTCTGTTTTTCTCCTGGGTTCATTTATGTGAATACACATTACTAATGATGATGTTCCTCCTTCCCTGTTTGTTATGCTCTCCATTTGCAACTTGAAAACATATTAGGGTACTTTATGAAGCAATGATACATATGTAGGAGGAAATGGGAGAGTTTGTTTATGAATGGACTAGGTAAAGGTATTTCCACGGAGGGAGGGAGGAAAGGAATGGTATGAACATGCTTTACATTTTTCCCCTTTTGAAGTTAGCTGTAAACTAACTTTCATGTCACCAAGAACTTTGGTCTTTTCCTCTGTCTTCTAGAAGGCCAGCAATGATGCCAGTCAGAGCGATACCAGTATCTCATCATTAGAGCCAAAGAGCAGAAGTAGTCCTCACTTACTGGCCCATGAAACAAAAATCGGGCCCTTGTTAAGCAACAACAGTCTTGATGTCAACACCAAAGCGGGTCCCGGTCCAGATGAAGATGACCTGGAAGGGGATTCTTTCTTTGATGACCCCGTTCCTAAACCAGAAACAGCGTACGGTTGGTGAGTAACCTGTGCTTTTGTTATCAGACCCGAGGCTTAGAAATGGAGTTCTAAAGGTTTAATTTTGTGTTTAAGAAAATGAACTACCTATGGTCTGTAATTATTGAGTTCGTAAATCTGATTTTGTGTCCTTAAAGCCTTTTAGGGCTTAAAGAGTCCAGGTTTTGAAAGACCTGGACATTAATGATTTTAGCAGGTAGGTGTGTGGTGCATGCTGGCCGTGTGCCAGGCGCAGCAGTGATGAGACCGGCAGGCTCTGCCTCTGGGAGCTCAGCTCAGACGGTGGCATCAGCAGGGACCTGTCAGGCGGGTGCAGCCGTGTCAGGGAACTGAGCGGTGAGGACAGCAGTGCCCGTGTGGAGGGCCGGTGGGTCTCGGGGTGTCGAGAAGGCCTCAGCCCCAGGGCGGGCTCTCGGAGGGGAGAGGAGGCCAGGTCCATCGGTGGGCTTCTGGGGCTCCGCAGGGATGAGGCTGAGCGGGCCACGGTGTGGCAGGCCCGAGGGTCTGGGCCAGGGCGCCTGTCGGAGGTGGACTCTGGCTGGGGCGGAGCGACACGGCCAGGCCTGGCCCCACTGTGAGGGTCCCGGAAGCCCTGGGTCTGAGCAGCAGAGTGACTGGAACAGACCTGCACGGTGGCGGGATCACCTGGCTGCTGGGTCCGCACGCCGGAAGCTGCGCGGTTAGCCAGGTGGGAGTGGTGAGGGTAGTTGGGTCGGGGTGTGTTCTGAATTCGGATCCAAAGGGATTTGCTGGTGAGTGTGAGAGACAAAGCAGTGTCACGGCGCCTCCGGGGCCTCTGGGCTGAGCGACGAGAAGGCTGGGGCCGCTGTCACTGCGGCGAAGAGTGGGGGGAGCGGGCCTGGCTCCACGGGCCGTGTGACCGTCCGGGCCTCACTTCCCACCTGCTGATTTAAGAAGGCTGTTGCCGCGAGGTAGTCTTTTCAGGTGTGGGTGTGAAGGGAGAGGTCTGGGCTAGAGGAGACAGGAAGGACTCATCCATCTGAAGTAAAGGCCTGGCTGGGGAGCCGAAGGGCCCCTGAGGAAGGGGTGCTGCGGCGGAAGGGAACCCAGAGGCCATGCAGACGAGGAGGCCAGGGCGGGCGGCTGAGCGTCACACCGTGCTCAGCGCCTGCAGGCCGCCCGGGGCCTCCCGGGGCGGTCTGGTGGGGGGGGGCCGGGTGGGGGGGGGTCGGGGGGGGCTCAGAAGAGCCCGAGGGTGGGGGGCTGTGGGTGATGAGTGGTTTTGTGGTGAGCTGACTGTAGGGGCGCAGAGGACATGGTGGCGGCTGGAGGGGACACAGGTGAGAAATGTCCCTGTGGGAAAGAGCAGCTCGTGTGTGTGTTGCTGAGAAGCACCAAGTTTTAAAGAGGGAAATTGGAAACGAGGTCAGAGAGGGCTGGGACCCCTGGAGTGCTGGAGAGGTGAGCACTCCAGGGGTCAGGGTGTGAGGAGGCGGGCCAGGCGCTCGCGTTGTGTTGTCAGATGTCTGTGGGAGGCGGGCGGTCCTGGCTCTGAGCAGAGGTCGGCTGGCGGGGTCATCTGTGGCGGCCGGCAGGGCCATCTGGGGTGTCGTGCTGTGCTCGTTGGCTCCCGCGCTGTCCTGCCTGCATATCTGGGCCCCTGAAGCGGCTGCCAGTGAAAGCGCAGACAGTGGAGCTGATGAGGGGGCAGGTTCGTTGGTGGGACAAGACTCTGGTCACGATGTCCTGCGTGAGTCTGTGGTGGTCCTTCGTCTGCTTGCCTTGCCTTGCAGGTGCACATTTCGGCTTTGACCCGTGACTCGTCTGTTCTTTATCTCCCAGCCCCCGTGTCGCTTGTGCGATGTGTCCATGTTGCCTGTGCTGGGGCTGCGTGTAAGAGCCCCGTCTAACTGTGCTTGTTTCTCATCAGGAGACGCGAGCCCAGCAAGCAAGTAGGGAGCCTCGCGTCACTACCTGACGCGCCCCCCGTAAAGAGTGGACTCAGCTCTCTTACTGGAGCCCCTTCGTTGAAAGAGTCTGAAAGTGAGTGTCTGAAAGTTCTAGATTTGCTGATTGAACACATGTACTTCAAAGGCTGGTGATATTTTTCCTCTAATTGTGTATGATTGTTTATTTTTTTCATAAAAATATGTAAAATCATAAGAATAGCCTATAGTTTTGCTACCCAGTGATATTTTCTGTTAGTGTTTTGTTACTTGTAAAATTTCTTTTGAGTCTGGTCATATCTTCTATACTGTTTTGTATTCTGCTTTTCCTATGCCATGAAAATACTTTTAGAAAATTGAGTTTTTAGCTGTCTTATATATAAATAGACATAATTTTAAGCCATCTCTCTTTTGCTGGACATTTAAAATCACTTATGTAAGATTTAAATACAATTAATTTTTTAAAGTGTGCATCACGGATTCTGTACCTACGGCAGTCATCATTGTGAGAATGTTAGAATGCTCCTCTGCCTCGGGAGGTCTGGATCAGCTGTGTGTTTTTATACGTGGCAGAGGTGGGGACTGTTAGTAGACACGGAGTGGCCTCGCCGCGCACAGATGGTGACAAGACCAGGGGTTTGAAGGCGTAGCCTTGTACGTGCAGTAAGCCTGCAGATGAGCTTTGTATACTGTATCAGAGTAAATACAGGATTTAACTGCCAGCGTTGGGAGCATAAATGTGCCTCTTTGAAAGTGGATCTCTGTTAGGCAGCTGCTCTGGGGTTGTGCATAATCTTGTAGTGCTGCTAAGCTCCCCAGGTGGCGCCAGAGGTAAAGAACATGCCTGCCAGTGCAGGTGACTTAGAGAGGCAGGTTTGAGCCAGGATCAGGAAGATCCCCTGGAGAAGGGAAGGGCAGCCCGCTCCAGCGTTCATGCCCGGAGGATCCCATGGACTGAGGGGCCTTGCGGGCTGTAGACCATGGGGTCGCACAGAGTCAGACACGACTGAGCAGGCACGCAGGGCTGCTGAGCTTCCACAAGGCGCGGCGCTCTGTAGGTGGACTCCCCAGGGCACGCACAGGAGGGCGTCTGCGGCCTCTCTGAGTATCTGGTAACCTGGCCACGTGTCTGTTAGACCGCCATGTCAGCTCCCCTCCCTTTCTCCTTCCCTGTGGCCTCGTCGTCCGGGGGCGGAGTCCAGAATGCCTTGATGGTGCTGCTCTTAGTGCCGATTCGGGAGCAGTACTGAGGGAGGGTGCCCAGAAGAGGGCTGAAGAACGGATCCGGCGAGGGGCTGAGTTAGTGAAGGGAAGCGGAGGGCAGAAGTCTAACCGAAAAGTGGGGCTGACGGGGATAGTTGTGGTCTATGAATTCACACCCAGTAGGGCTTCTTGTTGGGTAAAAATGGCTTCGATTGCCGAGTTCCAAAAAAGAATATTGTATGGCTACAAAAGGTCTGTATATTACAGTAGTGTGTAGTTAAAAGGGGGGTGTGATGCATAATGTAAGCATATTGTACTGCATAATGAGTAATGCAGTGTAATTAGTCACAATTCGTAATTTCTTATTAGTGTTCAGTTACTTTGTGTCAGCAGACCCTGAAGAAACAAAAGTTGACATGGTTTAGAGACTGTTGTATTCTAACAGACAGTTTAATGTGAATATTTTTTCCTGTTCACAGGTAAAAGGGGAAACACAATTCTAAAAGATCTTAAATTGGTCAACGATAAAATTGGATCACTTGGATTAGGTAACTAAATTTCCAGTTTCAGTATTGATTACTTACAGGTGATTGTTTTTTAGAATAAAATCTTAAATGAAGGTCAGTCAGCCTCTCCAGAGCCCCTTATATTAGTCAGAGGTGCTCGTGTTCACGGACGGGTGCCTTGCATGTGTGAAGCACAGGTCAGCAAACTGCGGAGGGGCAGAACGGTGCTTTGGGCCAGGCTGTAGTCTGCGCTGAGTGTCCACGGTGTTTTTACAGTCACTGAAAACTATACAAGTCACTCTCAGCTCACAGGCTGCACGGAAGCAGGTTGTAGGCAGATTTGGCCTGGGGGTCAGCTGTCCGCAGAACCAGGAGGTCAGCTGATGGCCGGTTCTAGCACAGTACACGGTGGCTGTATTGTCCTGGAATTGGCTGCAGAAGCTGGAGGCAAGTAAGGGGGTGGTTAGTTTCCCCAAATCCAAATGCAGCCCAGCTGTCCCCACTGTGTTAGATGAGTTTTCACTCTTCACTCTGTCTGCCTTGAGGTAGTTTTTGAAGGAAGCGAGTGTGTCTGATTGTAAATATTGTGAGGTGTGTTCAATATAAATATATATGTATGTTTTCTTAAACTTATCAGGGACTGGAGAAGAAGATGACTATGTTGATGATTTTAATAGGTAAGAAAAATGATTGGACAAGAAATATATAAATTGTAAACAATTTCCGAACAGGACAGTATGACAAAATCAGATTTGTGCTTATTTAGTGACTTTCTTCTCTTTTTTGTGTCAATTGACCGTGAGTTAAAGAGAGTTAATCCAGAATTGTCCCGAGACTGTGAAGCATGTCTCTGTTGTTGCATTAGAATAAGAACATCTTCATCATGTTCAGGGAGCTTAGTGGGAGTCAGAAGAGGAAGCAGCAATGAAGGAATGACTCAGAGGCCACAAAAGCAGTGTGGTCAGGACTGCCAGTGCTTTTGCCTCCCCTCTCTGATCTCAGTGGTGGGAAGTGTCCACAGCTGGTGTAAACAAATCGCCCTCTCAAATTGTTTTTCTGATTCAGATGACATTTCTTAATATTTTGTTTCAAATAACTTTTTTATAAATGTAAAGAAAATATAATCTATGACTTCGCTAATAATTAATGGGGAAATAATATTTATTGCAGATATGATTAGAAATTTAAATCACTGTGAGGATTTTATGCAATTGACAGTTTTTCTTCCAATTTAGGATTCGTGTTTACTTTCTAACATAGTGTTTTGAGAAATGAAATTTTAAAAGTCTGGGTGTTCTTCTTTCATGCCATTGTGGCCATAGTCACCACGATGAACCCTAGTTTTCTCATCTGCTAAATGGACTGGACTGGCTGGTCCTGCTGCCACCGCTAAGTCAGCTTAGGGTCAGGTGAGGCGGGGCGTATCGAATGCATGACAGGTAGCATCTTATTCTGTTTTATTTGAAGAATTATACTTGAAACACAGAAGAATGGTAGTTACTCTTTCTAAATGCTTGTAATCAGAGTTCTTATTTTTCTTTTTCCCTGAAATTAGTACCAGCCATCGCTCAGAGAAGAGTGAGCTGAGTATTGGGGAAGAGATTGAGGAGGACCTCTCTGTGGACATGGATGACGTCAACACCAGTGATAAAGTACGAGCAGTTTCTTCCCTGGGGCTGCCCTCAGGGCCTGTTGCCTGAGTCAATGGAAAGCTTCAGAAGCTAGGAGAAAAGCAGTTGGAAACTAGGAAAGGTTCATGGTGGGGTTTCCTGCTCCAGATCTGAGAACAATACCTGTCATGAATGTTCTCAGTTATGGCCTGCTTTGCTTGTGAAATGCCCGCGTGGTATTATTGGGACTTCATTGCTGTGGGCATAGGTCAGCTCCAGTGGGTCAGGACTGGAGTCGGGGCCCACTGCCTCAGGGTGTAGACAGTGTAGGCAAGGGGTCCTTGTCCGAGAAGTCCCTGTGGGGGTAGGTGGCTGCAGAGGAGCCCCGTGAGGGCTGGAGCTGAAGCAGAGACTGGCTGCAGGGTGTCAGCGAGAGCGCGCTAACAGGCACTTGGGTAAAGTCAGGACTCCGCGCTGTGTGCTGGCAGAGAGCAGAGTGCCCAGGTGTGTGTTGGGTGTGAGATGTCAGGGGGCACCTCAGGGTCTGGTCCTGGTGCCTCTTGGATTAGGGTGGCTCCCCGCTGGAGGTGAAGCTTGCTTTACAGAGTGAGGTAGGACTCTGTGCCTGTCACAGACCACCACGGGGCAGGGCCTTTGACACAGGCAGCGTTGTGTACTGAATCTGGGCCGCATCCGTAGTCTTTGATGAGTGCTTGCTTCTGCAAGCTTCACCCATTGGTCCTCAGTTTCTTTAGTCCTGAGATGGGGGTGTTGATGCCTCCCTGTAGGGTTGTTTTGAGGGTTAAGTGATGGACCTGAAGTGCCCTCTCTGGTTCCTGATACAGTGTGCTAATACATTTGTAATAATTTGTTTTCTCTTACCATTTCACTGTATGCCATCCTAAGGAGTTCTGAAAATGTTGCTTTAGAGTTACCAAAAGAGCTGCAAATTGGCAATTTTAGGGTTAGTCTTCTCGTTAAAGTCGAGTTCACCTGGCAGCTCAGCCTTTGTTGCTGTCGCCAATTTCAGAATAGGAAGAAGAAAGTGAGGAGGAGGACTTTTTTTAAAAAAAATAGTATATTTGGAGGATAACTGCTTTATAGTGTTGCTTTCTGCCGTACGTCACTGCGAATCGGCCGCAGGTGCAGAACACATGTCCCCTCCCCCTGCTCCCACCCCTCGCTCCCCCCGCTGCAGGGCATCACAGCACTGAGCTGTGCTCCCTGGTCATAAAGCAGGTTCCCATTGGCTTGTATTTGACATATGGTAAGGTACATGTTTCCACCCCGGGACAAGGACTTTTAACTGTGAGTCAGTTTGTAGAGTGTAAGATAACATTTTAAGTCACAGCGGTATGCTAGAATCTTTTACGACTGTTTTCTTGCTGACACTGGTTCTCTTCTTTCTTCTGAACCACAAGCTGGACGATCTGACGCAGGACCTGACTGTGTCCCAGCTCAGTGACGTCGCCGATTACCTGGAAGATGTCGCCTAGGCCTGCAAGAGGCAAGCGCGCTGGTCGGCAAAGGATGGGACTCTCTGATCAGTTCGTTTTTTTTCTCCAGACAATCACTCTTTGCTGGAATGTCTGCTCCCTGTTGGTGCCTTGTGTTTCAAAATATTACAGATATTTTTAAAAATTAACCTTTCATTATACTAAACAAAATAATTCCTATTTGAGCCCACGTGTAGAAGATTTAATATTCCTAATTTGGTTTAGGTACATGTTTCTCTGTGAAAGTTGATTAGGCTCAAATTCACCACAAGGAGGGAGCCGGTACAGTGCCACTATTAAGCGCATCGCAAAGGTGTCAGTAAAGCCGTAGGTTCGCACAGCTGTGGCTCTGCGTGCTTGCCTGTGGGCCGTCCCTGGGGCTCAGGCGTGGCGGCAGTTGGAGGGCGAGGTGGTGGTTGGGTCCACAGGGAGCTGGCCCCATGGCCTGGAAGATCTGCAGCCTAGAGCTCATCACTAAGTCACACTTGATAGGTTTACTTGGCTTTGCATTTCCTTCCATTTGGGAGGTTTGTTAGACCATTAAGGTTATATTAAAATTCTCCTGTGTGTCCTTAGTTTTGCTCGTTTTAAAGATTAAAAACTGGAAGTGTTTGTGATTTTTGATTCATGGAATTGTCCCTGATGCATTTGAGGTCACTGCCTTGGGTCTGTGTAAGCAGTTTTATTCACAGGTTCCCATTGCAGTTATAATTTATTGTTTGTAAAGACGCTTTGAAATGTACTAAATACCAAAATGCATCTGAAACCATGAGGCAGTGCTTTCATTTCAGATCTGTGAGTTGGTCACATTTAAATCCACATTGGACTGAAGCAGTGGTTGTGGCCTAAGACCAGACCCAGATGGCCAGCTCTAGGCACCAGGCAGTCTCACGGACCCGTCAGGGTCGAGCCAGGGATGGAGTGTGGGGCAGTTTGGTGTGTGTGTGCCCCCGTGCTGCTCTCTGTATAGGTGCTGACACCCATGTTCCTGAGTGTTAGGAAGAACTGCAGGACGTGAGGCATGCTTGTTCGTAAGCACAGCTGTGACTGAGGGTTAAGTTCTGTACTTTTTAATTTCAATTAAAACTTTTTATTAAGAGTCAAATTTGTTAATAAAAGGAGCAAACTAGAACTTACTCATTGATCTCAAGAAGTGAATAGACTTTGTGGTTTGTATATCTGTTTTTCATTTCATACTAGTCTACGTACTACACAAATGTTTACTGGGCTCTGAAATGTGAAGGGAAATGATAATGTAAGTATTGAGACTACATGACATTAGAATCTAATTTATAAAATTTCAGTGAAGCTGAGCCATGAACCCCAAGAGGAAGCAAGACAGAATGTGGGCCGGGGCGGCCTGGAAGCCCCTCTGTCAACCCTCAGCTTGTGGGCGCTGATCTTGGCCTGCCATGGCTCACACCCGGTCCGTGTGAGGAAATAGTGCTGCGTGAAGATGCAGTCTGCTGTTAAAAGTCCCCCACTGTGTTATAAAATGCCTCTCTTGGATGTCATCTCCATAAACAGTCACTTTCTTTGAAGATTATAGTTCTGTTCTGGCCCTCTGGACTCTGTCAAATATGTGATTTTTTTTTTGTATTGTTTGATATGAGGTAGATTTCTGTGAAATGATTTAAAATCATTTCAGTGGAATCATCATTAGGGTGTGGCTCTTTAATCTTGTGGGAAACTTTTGGATAGTAGCGTGTGAAATTTGTCGTTTTTCTGTTACTCCTAGAGTGGATCTTCCGGGGGGATGGGGAGAAAGATGCTAAATAGGAGACTGTCATCACACGCTGTGTCTGTCTGATCCAGTAGATTTACTAGCTTCAAATTCTGCTCTGAAAAAGCTGTTTCCACGTGTGTTCCTGAATTAGACAGAAAGTTTTGCTTGTGATTAGCATTTTCTTTTTGTTATGAAATACATGGGAGATTTCCATGGACAGAGGAGCCTGGTGGCTATAGTCCATGGGGTCGCAGAATGGTTGGGTGTGACGTAGTAACTAAACAGCAAGAAATACACATTGAAATACTAAGCGAGGAAATAGCAATTTTACCATAGAACTTGTATTTTACAATGGAGTTTTTCAAATGTTTTTTTTATCAGATGCCAATAAAAGTCTCGTTTCATTGATGATGATTAAGGGCTCACACTTTCATGTTCTGCAGTGACAGTGACCAGGTGCCTGCCACCCCCACGTTGCCCTTGTCCTGACCTGGTGCCCCTCGAGCCTGTGTGCCGCTGCTGGCTGCCCAGGTGGTCCTGTTTGGGGCTGTCCTTGCCTCCTTCCCCCAGAGCCCTGCCCAGCTGCCTCATCTCTGTCTCGGTCTCAGGAAGCTCCAGCCTGAAGGGGATGCGTTTTCCCTTCTACCCTGTCACAGTCCTGTTTGCCCTGAGCACCTGCTCAGTGCTGAACTGTGCTGAGTGGGCGTCTGAGCTCCATGGGGGCTGGCCCCCTAACCAGCGTGCACCCTTGGTCCCCGGGCAGCGTTCAGTCTGTAGACTGTGCTCAGCAGAGTCCAGGGCAGCAGGAGCAGGCTCTCCTAGCTTGGAACAGGGGCGGGGCAGGCAGTGTGGCTGGGCAGCTGCTGCCCGAGGACAGCTCTGCGTGGTTTGGGGGGTCAGCCGTCCTTCCCCCAGCCTTCAGGGGCTGCCAGCCTCAAGTCTGAGGAGTGGGCTCATGTTCAGTGGAGGCTATCTCCTGGACAGTGGGCCCTGGCTGCCCCTCCCGCCTCCAGGGTGCTCTCAGAGGAAAGAAGACAGCCGTTCTGTCTGTGGCTCAGCATGGATGCTGGCACAAGGGAAGCCAGGCTCCAGGCAGCTGGACTGACCACCTACTGGCCATGCCAGGAGAATAGGCATGGAGGACAGCACTTGCTGGAGAGGTGTGTACCCTGCGGGGCAGGCCACACCCTCCAGGCCTGGAGCTTGCTGGGACCCCACCTGGTCTCTGTCCCTGAACCTCCACTCACCTCACCTCCTGACACGTGTGCACTGCCGGCCTCCGTTGTTGGAAGGGGCCTGTCTGGGGAAGCAGCCCAGAGGAAGGGAGAGCAGCCCTCCATGGACCATCCACACTGGATCCAGGTCTCTGGCAGGGAGGAAAGTGAGCGGTGTGGGGTGGAGGCTGAGATGAACAGACAGAATGGCTCGTCTTGGGGGACATGATTCAAAGAACAAAGAAATTGGAAAGTAAAAACCTGATTGGAGATTTGAGACCATTTGTACCTAAAAAAAACTGCTATGGAAAAGGAATAATCATTGATTTCTGATTAAAAGCTTGTTGGGTCAAATCATTCTGCTAAATGGTGGGATAACTCCAACAAAAAGATGAGTAGCCTGAAAGACAAAGAGCTCTCTCTGCATGTTCAGCAAAGACCAAAGAGGATGCAGCAGCCTTGTGTGCATCCCCAGGGCTGCAGCTGAGGCAGGAGACGTTGGCAGAAGTGCGCTTCTGTTCAGAGGCACGTGAGTGGGTGAGTGAGGCCAGGCCCACGGCAGTGTGGACCCTGATGAGTGTGGAAAAAAGGCTCCTCCAGGATCATTTTAAAGGAGTGAGAATGAAATTGCCTGACTGGATGCTGGAAGTAATCAAGCAGTGACTACAAAATTAGGAGGCAAATGAATTTTGAACATAGACTTTCCACCCTGATTGGAAAAAACCTTCTGCCTGTAGGAAATAGCTCCCACAGCCAGGTGTGAAGTGGGCCTGGGGTCTCAATTGTGTGTCCCGGGGGCGCTGTGTGCTGCTCCGGCAGTCGGGGAGGACCCGGGGGCCCCACCCCTCCTTGGGGAACATGCTGTCCCACGGCTTTGCCCCTGCAGATGGTGGCACTGGGTAAAGTCAGCCTGCTTCCCCAGGAACAGGAAGGAGAAGAGAGAGCTGGGGTCCCCAGGCCTGCAGCTCAGGGCGGATGGGGAGGAAGAGGGATCGGGGAGCCGCAGACTGGTCGCGTCGGGTCCCCACCTTGCCAACGGGGCTCATTTCTGATAGCTAACCCAAGCTTGTCGTTTGGGCAGTTTATGAAATCTTCAGATTTGATGAAGTTATTTTGCCTGTGAATGTTTTAATTTTCAAACACTGAGTTCCTGCAAAGGCCAGTTTGTTTTTCGAATCACTCAGCTATTAGATACGGATCCTAACCTTTCTTTTAAGTCATTTATAGTTTGTAAAACTGAGGGGTAGCTCTCCTGAAATGGGATGTCTTCGTGAGTGAGCACCCTTTTCACTTGAAGCGTTTAGCATTTCTCTCTCCCTCCTCTCAGCCCATGTGTGTAGATGCTTGTATCTGACCGTCAGTTCACGTTCTGGTAGAGTGCTGCGCTGCACCCACCGTACTGAGCCTGGTGTTGGGCCTTGACGGCAGGCGCGCCTGCAGCCCTGGCAAGTGTTGCTCCGACCCGACTCCTCTTCCCATCGCACACACCTGGGCCACTCCTACCCTTTCTCCTCTTTCAAGGCCCAGGTTAGAGGAAGCAAGTGTTTCTCTAACGTCGGTGACGGAGACTGGGAAACACGCCTGTGCCACTGCATGCAGAGGGCTGCCACAGGGGTGTGCTGCTTCTGGGCCCTGAGACGGCGTCCCGTGGGACCAACAGAAGGATGGAGCTTGAGATGATCTTGGGTTCCCTGGAAACGGGCGGGCTGATGGGGTCTGCCCAGGATGGCCGGACTCGGAGGGAGCAGAAGCCCTCCTGAGAAGGAGTGCTCCCAGCAAGGACGCGCACATCCACAATGCCGGGGGCGGCATTGCCGGGGGCGGCGGGGCTGAGTGCCCACAAAGCCGCTGCACAGGTCTGGATCCTGGCTGCCCGCTCCCGGCCGAGCACCTGCCGTTTGCTCACCTGCACAAGGGGGTGGGCGCCGCCTGACCTCACAGGGCAGCTGTTGTGTGGGGTGGGTGACACTTGGAGAGAGCTCAGCAGCATTCTTGGCAAATCGTAAGTACTCAGTACATATGAAACAGTGTTTATTAACTAGGAAGCTAAGAGGGGACATGGTTGAACTTGGGTGTTGAGGAAAATGAGAAGAAGGATCTTGGGTGACGGCAGATGGATTTCTGTTCCTCCTCCCTCGCCTGGTTTAGAGGTCACTTCCCACCCCCTGAGCTGCCCCAGGGGGATGCGTTCATGGTCTGGGCTTCCCTCAGGTTCCCGTCTGTGGTGCCCCACTGTGGGCGCCAACCTTCCCCACCGCTTACAGGAGCCCAGGAGTGGTAGCAGAACGAAGACCGAGAAGTCGGTGTGCCATGAAGATCTACATCAGGTAGGATTGTAGCACCTGGAAATGCACTGTGATTCCGTTCCCAAGAGAATTACAGGGTTACAAGCCGTCCCCTCCTAGTGCAGTACAAGCCGAGCTGTCCAGGGCTGGAAGTTACAGGGCGAGCCTCTATTCAGTCCTGCTGCTGAGGTCTGCGTGATGAACCTGAGGAGGAAACATCAGAAGTTAGTCTGACATTGAAAGGTACTTACTGTAACAAAATACTTTTTCAGATCATACCAAAATGGTAATTCATGAGTTAGATTTTGAATACAAATAAATCACCAGGCTGTTACATGGTTTGATAATCCAGTTAATGAAGAGGAGTGAATCATAAACACACTAAAACCATTCAGATTTACTGCTGAGTTGACATTGTTGAAGACCACAGACTACTGTGATACGCTGTCTATGACAAGACCATTAATGAAAAACTGGTGAATGAGTACAGTTGAGAGGGTTTATGTTACTAAAATGTTGCTAGTCACTGAAAAAAGTTGAAATGCTATAAATCCCGAACTTATATGTAAAAAGAACTTGAAATCGGTTTCCAAAATATGGCAGCTCTCAAACTTAACACACATGTCATTTCCAAAATAGAGTGTAATTCATCAATCAATGAAACTCTTAGAATATATCACTAGTTGAAAAACCACTTGTTTTAGTCATTCTAGACTAAAATGATTCTCTTATCTCCATAGATATTTTTTAGTCATTCTGTTATGAAGAGGTGATATCAGAGAGTATGGTGTTGAAGCAATGTAGGAAAAGCGTGCTACGAAAGTACGTCACGCAGTCAATGAAAATATCTTCCTATACTTTGTGAAGTTTGTGATATCAGAATTTTAAATTTTGTAATTTGTTGTGATTTTGTTTCTATTCAGAGTATGTATATTTATAGCTGGTTTTGCATAAGTAATTTTGTGTCCCTTCGCTGAAAGAAAGTGAAAGTGAAGTTGCTCAGTCTATCTGACTCTTTGTGACCCCTATGGACTGTAGTCCACCAGGCTCCTCCGTCCATGGGATTTTCCAGGCAAGAATACTGGAGTGGGTTGCCATTTCCTTCTCCAGGAGATCTGCCCCACCGAGGTCTCCGGCATTGTAGAGAGGCACTTTACTGTCTGAGCCAGGGAAGTCTAAAAGCAGGTAGTCCCAAGTGTTACAGGCCACTAATCAAGGCCATGGCCTAGTCAGTGGGCTAGGGGTCTGTTGAAGACAGTGGAGATGGAAAAACAGTTTGAATCTGTTGCCAGGTAGCACTGCTCATTGAAAGTAGGTCGGCGTGTGACACGTGAGCAGATTCGGTGGCTCAGACAGCTGAGACACTGAGTTTCCCTGTGAGACTCGGGTCCTGAGAACCCGTGCCGGGGGTCTGCCTACCGCGTCCGAGGCTGCCTGTCTCCTCCTGGGTCCCCGCCAGCCTGCGGCTCGTCGGTGGGCGGAGTGAGTCCGGCACCTCTGGCTGTGCACCTGCTCCAGGGGCCTCGTGGCGCAGAGGCCCTCGGCCCGCTTCTGGCCGCCGGGCCTTGGCGGCCTCCATCGTTGGATGCCGTACGTCCTGCTTACAAGCTGCTGACTCAGGCTCTCCCCAGCTTAGAGATGCAGTCTCTCAGAAAGACCAGGGTGGAGGATCAGGGGTAACAGACGGGCAGGAACCTAGGGGGCGGGTAGAGAGGCGGCATCCCTAACGGGATGCCCACCCCAGCGCCTGGCCCTGCCCCTCCCACATGGAGCCTCCCCGGGGCAGCAGGGCCTTCTCCTACCCTCAGCCTGGGCCAGCATCCAGACTTCGTGGTAGAAAGCTCCCCAGCCAGTTGGACAAAGGAGAGAGCACAGCGAGTGGCCACCCAGCCACTCTGCAGACCTGCGCTTGGGTCCTCATGCCGGGGGGAATGCCCGGACTTAGCATGTGTCAGCTGATTCTATGCCTGCATCGCTAAGCCCTTGTGTCTTCTCTGACTCCACCCTGTAACTTGATGGGACAGTAAGTCGATGCTGTAATTGTGTCTTCGCCCATCACAGGTTGGTTTTTTGCTCATGTTAAGTCCACTGTGGGCCGGGGTGGCCACCTCCCATGGGGCAGGTCAGCCCGGCTTCCAGGCACCCCATAAGGGGTCTGCTCCTGGGCTGCTGTGGGCCGGGGGCTCCTCTGTCTCCGCACAGCGCCTCAGGGGGTGGGGGCAAGCGTGGGGCCCAGCTGTCCTGCCCCCACTGTCAACACCGCAGCACCCACAGCATCTCCTGTTGACCAGACCCCACTGGGGACTTGCTGGACTGCAGGGGGGCTGAAGGCACTTCTCTGCATGGGGGTCAGGGGTTGGGGGAAGAGCCAGCAACACTGCTGAGGACTCAGCTAGTCACCACCCTGGGTACTGGCAGCACGAGGGACCACTGCAGTCCGTAAAAATGTGGCCCTTGACTGACCAAATTTGACGTTTTTGCATTCAAGTCCTTTATCAGGTATTCTGCAAATATTTTCTCCCCACTTGTGGCTTGTCATTTTATTCTATCAGTCCTTCTCAGAAAAGATGTTTTAAATTTGAATTAAGTTCAGATTATGAGATTTTCTCTTATTTTTATGGATTGTACTTTCGGTTTTATATCTAATAACTCATCACCAAACTCAAGATTCATCTAGATTTTCTCCTGTTTTTCTTTACAGGCTGTTTTGAGATACTATGATTTTCATGTAGCTCTGTGAGATGTTTTGAGCTTATTTTTATGAAAGGTGTAAGATCTGTGGCTAGATTTACATGTTTACATATGGATGTTCAGTTGTTCAGCACCATTGGAGAAAAAACTGCCCTTCTCCACTGAATTGCCCTTATTCCTTCGTCAGAAATCAGATTGTATTAAACTTGTATTAAACTTTGTAAAGAATCCTCCCCCAGAGTCTCTCAGCCAGCAAGACTGTTCAGTACGTATCAGAGAAATTTAAGAAACGATAGATGTATTCTCATTTGTTTTTACCTTGCCTCTTAAAAATATGATATGCATTGGGGACTGTTACTAAAATAACTGTCATTCATAGTCACAGTTGCTTGTGGCCACAACCTTCTCAGTTCACAGAGGGTTCTCCCAGGAGACGTAAGCTTCTCTGGCTGTGGTGTCCTTCCTTCAGAGACAACCGTTCCTTCATGTGGTGCGCCCAACAGCCCAGTGGAAGTGACACATTCCTCTCTTACAGGTCAGACTGTGTAAGTTGCAGAGGCAGGACCTCGGCCTTTCAGACAAGACGTGCAGAACGTACGGCTTCTACACGCCGGCAGAACCGGGGTGTACTTCAGAGAGCAGGTTGTGCTGACTGAGGAGTGGGGCTGCTCACTCCGGACAGATTGGGTAGTAACTTTGCACGAAAGGTTTGGCTGAAATCTGCATTGTGGCCTGACTGGGTTCTGGGGTGGCCGGGGCAGGGGCTGACACGCCTCAGGACTCTTTCCACACCTGTTTGTCTGTGTCACCCTGAAAAGTGCACGTGGGTTTCCTGGGCAGGGACCGATTGTTTCTGAGAGCAGTTAACCAGGTTTGTTTCCTTTATTCTAGCTCTCCCCGTTCTGCAGTGATGGGTGAGGGCCGAGTTGCTGTCACCAAACCCATTTCAGGGGGCTGTATTGTATTGAAGTGACCCATTTCAGGGGGCTGTATTGTAGTGAAGTGAAGTACAAGTCGCTCAGTCGTGTCCGACTCTTTGCAACACCATGGACTATACAGTCCATGGAATTCTCCAGGCCAGAATACTGGAGTGGGTAGCCATTCCCTTCTGCAGGCATCTTCCCAACCCAGGGCTCGAACCCAGGTCTCCCACATTGCAGGCAGATTCTTTACCAACTGAACCACCAGGAAGCCCAAGAATCCTAGAGTGGGTAGCCTGTCCCTTCTCCAGCAGACCTTCCCAACTAGAAATCGAACCAGGGTCTCCTGTATTGCAGGCAGATTCTTTACCAGCTGAGCCACCAGGGAAGCCCTATGACGCTAAACCAAAGGTATATTCTAGGAAAAATTCTCTCTTTTAAAGTAGTTTATGGAGTTTTCCTGCCTGATTCTACTAGTATTTTATATATATATATTGTTGTTTTCAGAAGCTTTATTAACCCTTTAAACCCTTAGGACCAAACTGCCCTCAATTTTTCTAAGCAGAAGGTAGACAGCCATCCAGATTGTTGCAGCATCGCATCTCTGGTCCCCTCCTTAAAAAGAGCGTAGGTTCAGTTTAATTAATACCGACTTTTTAAATGTGCAAAAGTCTACCTCTGCTTTGTTTTTTAAAAAAGCAAATGGAAAAATATGGCATCATTCCAATAATCAAATGCCAATAAAATGGCAACAGTACAAAGACCTAAGCAAATCTCAAATACATCAGATTCATAATTAGAATATCATGTAATAATTTTAACAAGAAAAATCTTAATAATATGTAAAAGAAAGCAAATACTGTGTTAACTGTAATTAATCTTACAAACTTTCCAATATCATAATTGCTTGCTTTTGAAGAAATGTAAGCCTCATTTTTTAAATTAAATGCCTACTCAACAAAACTAATTGGAACAAATCCATTTATGCAAATTTACATCCTAGAATACCAGAGAAAACGAGACGTCCGTCAAGGATGAGTAAGAAAGTTCTGTTCTTTTTCGTCATCTGTGTGATCAGGTGGCAAAGGACATGCTTTTCTCTTTGCTTTTCCCAAGCCACTGCTTCCTGCCTCCTCAGGAATCCTGTTCTCTTTTTCTGAATCTTTAAGGGACAGCCTGAAGAATTTTCCAATTCCTTTTTCCCCCTTGGGAGTTGTAGGTGAGAAACCCCCCAAATAAGGACCTGCAGGCTTTATGAACAGGACCTCGCTCCTGACAGAGGGGAAAGAACTTGATTCCCTCAATATAAATAAATTCCCAGGAAGAAGGAGGAATGACTCCTGGGTTCTTGTTCTTTGGAATGTAGCTACATGTCTCCAGGAGGAGAGGCCCTGGAGTATCTTCATGGCTCCTGGGCCTCAAACCCTTTGGAAGCAGAAGCACAGACCAGGAGAAAGGCGAATCTCTACGCACTGACTTCTAGGCCTGTCCTTCGTCCAAGGTCTCAGCAAAAACTGTTCAGAGATCCCTAACCATGCAGAATACAAAAATATTTTCTCAGAAGCCCACAGTCCAATGCCCAGTTACTGGTGTAACTCAGCCAAGAACAAGCTGGCAAGCAGTAAGCTGGAATAGCTGAGGCAAACTTTGGGCTAGAGAAAGGGTGGGGTGTGCACCTCAGGCCAGAACATGCTGCAGTGCAGGTCCTGTTACTTCCCTGGAGTTATTTTAGCAGCTTATCAAGATTTACACACCACACAAGTCGCCCATCTACTCACAGAGTTGTGCCACCACCACCGTCATCAGTTCGGAAACATTTCTGTCTCCACCAAACAGAACCTCATACCCGCTGGCAGTCATTCGCCCTTTTACGCACCCCTCCAACCTTCCCCAAGACAGCCACTTCCTGTCTCTAGAGCTGCCTACTCTGGGCCTTTTTTTAATAAGTGGAATTAAACAGTATGTTATATCAGTTTTCTTTCGTGATTGACTCATTTCACTTAGCAAAGTGTTCTCAAGGTTGATCCATGTTGTAGGTGTCTACCAACCTTCTTTTTATTGTGAAATAATATTCTGCTGTGTGGATATGTGGATATACCATATATATGTCAGTTTGTAAGTTGGTGGACATTTGAGTTGTTCCCACTTGTTGCTGTTGTAAATAATACTGTTAGGAGTATTCACACACTGTTCACACACAAGGTTTTGTGACGACGTGTGTTTTCTCTTGAGTACATACATGGAGGTGAAATTTCTGAGTCGTAACAGCCCCGTGTTCAGTGTTTTGAGGAATCACCGAACTGCATTCCTAGTAGCTGCCCCGTTCGGCATCCCTGCCAGCAGTTTCTCCGCATCCTCACCAGCGCTCATTCGTCTCTCTGTCTACGCGTAGCCTTTCTGGTGGACGCAGAGTCATACTGCGCTGTGGTTTAGGTTCGTGTTCCCCTAGGAAGGTGTATGCCGCTGCTGTTAGGTAGAGTGTTGTATGGCCGTCTTTTAGGTCTAGTTGGCTAAGAGTGCTGTTTAGGTTTTCTGTTTGCTTGATCTTAGTTTTTCTGTCCATTATTGAAAATAGGGTATTGAAATCTCCAACTATTACTATTTAACTACCTGTTTCTTCCTTCAGTTCTTTCATTCAGTCCAAAATGCCTGTATGCCAGAATTATTTTGTTAGTAATTGTTTTATCTTCCTGAATGGATGGCCCTTTTATCATAAAATGTCCTTCATTTCTAGCAATTTGTCTTTGTTTGTTTTAAAATCATTTTTCCTGATACCGGTATAAACCTTCTTGTTCTTCTGGTAGCTGTTTGCATGATATACCTTTTCCTTTCAGCCTGTTTGTATCTCTGAATCTAAATAACCTCCAACTTTTGCTTGGGTTATTTAATCCATTCACATTTAGTGTTATTATTGATACAGCTTGATTTATGGCTATAATTTATGCTTTTTTGTTTTTTATATATATATATATATGTTTTTGTTTTTCTGTTCTTTCTTCACTGCTTTCTTTTTCATCAAATGGTTCTCTCCTAGTGTAATAATTTAATTCCTTGGTTGTTCACTGTGTTTGTGTGTGTCTTTTCCACATGCATCACTATGTGAGTTTCAGATGATCAGTCCAGCATGATGGTTTAATTTATAGCATGTATCATAAAATAATGATTACCTCAGTAGTTTTAGTAAACATCCATCATCTCATATAGATACAATAAAAAGAAAAATAATTCTTCCTGTGATGAAGAATCACTCTTAGGATCTACTCTCTTAACAACCTTCCTATGTATTGTCAATATCTTTTAAAAGTTATTTTCTTAAGTGGTTGCTCTAGGGTTTACAATGTACTTATAAGCATCTTTTTGGGGTTTATCCTAAATTATTTCTACTGAGATAGCTCTCCTGTATAGTTTTATTCCCTTCTCCCTTATTTTTGTTCTATTAGTGTTATTACCTCTATGCCTGTTACAAATCCAAGAATTACCCATTATAATTTTTACTTATATCATTTTATGTCTTTTAGAGAACCCCTGGCCATAAAGTGAGGTGGGGATTCAGGAAAATCGTATGAGCAGGGAACTGTGCCTCTCAGTGGACAGGGTACCCTGAACTGTTGCTAGAGGGGGATCTATGAGCTTCCACTTGACGACTCTGCAGCAAATGACTCCCCCTACCTGCCTCTCGCTAGTCGGCAGCGTGTCCTGATTCAGCCCTTTCCTATCACCAGGCCACTTGTTCCAGGGGCAGTTTCACCGAATGACTCAGGGTACTCTCATTTCTACTTTGTTGAAGTTGTCATATACTGTGCTATGTACTGGGATTTCTCACCATTTGGATTCCTCCACTTGCATTTAAATAAAGTGTAGGCAGCAACCTTGCATAGCTGTCTGTGATTGTTCAAGAAGCTGTGAACATGTCCTGAATGATGAGTTCAGAAGGTGGTCTGGGGTGTGTGCTGCAAAGACTTGGAGGAGGAAGCAGAGTTGAAAAAGAGAGTTGGGCAGTGAGGAGACTTTTGGGGCTTGGTCCCTTGCTTTCTCTACTTCTGGACACATGATTCTACAGAACGATGAATGTTAACCCTCTGACTTATGTGAAGTCTTGAAATGTCTTTCATAAGTAGAAGCTAGTAATTTTATTTGGTTGTACTCTTATCAGTGGGCTGAGGAGGGGGCAGTGGAAAGCTGCTTCCCTCACCCCCCATAATATATAATCAAGTTCTGAAGTTTGAACAATTTTCTTTTAACACCTACCTTGTGGGGAGCTCCTGGACTGGGCACCTCTGTTGTGGTGGTCAGCATGCTGCCCAGAAGGTGTAACCACCTGGCACAGGAAAGCTACGCTTTGTAGAGAAAGCAGATGGGACATCCCTGCCATCAGCCGACACGCTCCGAGAGCACATCAGGGGCACACACTGGTGCCTAGTGCATCTTGCTCAGAGTTACGGAGGAGAATTACTGAAATCAATGTGTTAAAAGCAACCTTCTCCCTGAAAAGCCCGCCCGCCTAAAACTGAGTCACGTTTTTCTGTTCATGCTTAGGTATTAAGCAGCATCGTGTATGTGATATGCCTGGTAGCAGCAACCAGTCAAACTAGGTCACTTACCCAGTGTGCGTTTTTAAGTCTTACCACTGGAGCAGGAGGTGGTATTTATCTGCCGCTATTTCCATTTTTTTTGAAAAAGGAAAAAACAATTGCCATGGGCTTATAAAAATACTTGACAGTGTATCTCGTCAGAAACAGTAGAGACTGTTTAAAATTTTTTTTCTGAGAAAATAGGAGATACAGAAAACTTGGAAATAAGTGTTTAAGCAAACATTATTTCTGCTTATTTACAAACATTATTTTGCAAAATTTAAAAGTCTGTAAAATGGCCAACTTTCTAAGAACAGAGAAATACATATGCAGTTGATTCGTTATGGGCAGATAAGGGTGGAGCGGGAGAGTGGAGGAGAGACAAGGGAGAAAGTGAACAGAGAAGCAAGTCAGGAGAAGGTGTGAAAGGGAGAGGGAGGTGGCAGGGTAGGGAGGCGAGGGTGAGGGAGGACTGCTGGGCGTCGGGGGCGGTGACCACGTGGGACCAGTGCTCCCCGCGGTGGAAGAGCTGTGCTCCCTGTGCCGCTGGCCTCTGGCCTCTTCTCGGGGGAGCGGGTGGCCAGCTGGGGTTCATGTGTCAGCCATGCCCCCACTCACAGTTCTCTTTTCTGTCTGTGACTGACGTTTCTGGATCAGTTGGCCATGGAGCCTTCCTGGGAAGAAATGGCCTCAACTGCCAAGGTGTGGACCGATTACTCTCCTAAGCTGCTGGCTTCCAGCAGATTTTCCCTGCTCCGGTCCTGCGGTTACTAGAATACGAAAGGCAAGAAGGGAGGGATGTATTAATGTATCAGGTTATTTTTATCAGTGATGGCTACTCCTCAACCTAAGTAATTCTCAAAAAATGAGTTGGTAAAAAAAAAATTTTTCAAAATTATCAGAGGTCTATGCCTGTGTATTGAAAAAGAAGTGAAATCTATACTCCTGTAAATATTTTAAATATCTCACTAGTATTTAAAGCCTGCCTTTAAGTATTTAAAGAGCCGAACTCTTCCCAAAACTGTGTATATATATTTTTTCATAGAGACTAGCTCTTTAATTGTGTGGACTTTAAGAAGCATTAGAAATATAGGCCACTTTTGAATGCATACCTGAATAGGAAACTTTGCAGAAGATAATTTTGCTATTTCTCTCCAGAGTAGCTGAATTTTCCACTGTGGTTTGGCCTCTGTGGTTTTAGAAATTATTTATACTCTCTAAGCGTGTTCAGTTATGTAATAGCAATCACAGTGTAGGTGTCCTTGTCCATCGACCTTTATTCAGCCAAACTTGTTTGAGGTAAAGCCCCACTTAGTAAGATGATTCAGAGGCAGAGTGCTCTTCTTAATTAAGTTTACCTTTATAAAAAGGATATGGAAACTTTAACATCGAAAATGTCTGAAAGTGTAGATCCATTAGTTAGTAATCTTAATGTTCAGACTAAGATGTCAGAGTGGCTCTGTAGTAACGCTTCTTGAGTGGAAAGATGGAAATTATCAGCAAAGAGAGAGAAACACCGAGGAAAACTAAATGAAAATCAGAACTGAAAATTTCAGAAAAAGAGACAAAATACTCACTGAATGGGTTTAATAGCGGAACGAGGATAACAGAGGGAGTCACTGAACTTGCTACAAGATTATCTGGTTTGAACAACAGAGAAAAGACACTGAAAAACAAGAACAGAGTCAGGGAGCTTTGGGATGTTACCGAAACCTGTATCACAGGAATACCAGAGAGAGGTGAGGAAGAGCGTACAGAAGAAATGTTTGAAGAAATACTGGCAAAAACGCAGCAAACCTGGCAAAACATGGAAACCTACAGGTTCAAGAACCTCAGGAGACTTCAAACAGGACACCCTGCTCATCACACCAAATCCATATTCTGGACACGAGACGATCAAAGTAGTGAAAAGTACACAAAAGAAGCCTCGAGAGCAGTCACGGGCCGCCGTCTTTACTGCAGATCAGGGGTGCAGGTGCATGCAGGGCTCCCATTAGAAGCCACACCATGTGCAGTGACGGTGTCCTTCAGGAAGAAAGGTGAGAGAAAGATCACCTCAGATGAAGGAAAGACAGAGGATCCATTGGTAGGAGACCTGCTCTGAAAGACTCGCGAAAGGAAGTTTTTCAGACAAAAAAGATAACAGAATACCAGAGGAAAACATGAAAAGCCAGGAGTAAAATATCAGAAAAGGCAATTGTGTAAGTAATATAATAGACTAGTCTTTTTGAGTTTTTAAAATGTTTTCGATTAAAAACAAAAAATAAAGTCAGTTGGGGTTTTAGTGTACGTGATGTATATAGAGGTGAAATACATAATAACATAAAGGCCGGGGTAAAGGGACCTCTGTGGCTACTAGCTTTCTCCATGCAACTTGAAGTGCTAAAAAAAAAAAATGACAAATATAGTTGAGTTGACCAAGACAAAAAGAATATTCAAATTATTAGATCAGAAATGCAAGAAAGGACATTACTTCTGATTTATAGGGAAAAAAGGATTATAAGCAAATGTTATGAACAACTGTATGCCAACAAATTAGTTAACCTCAATTAAGTGGGAAGTTTCCTAGAAAGACATTCGCAAGACTACCTCAAGAATAGAAAATCTGAATAGACCTGTAAAAAATGAAGGGAATGAATTATTAATTTAAAAGACTACCCAAGAGAAAAATCCAGTCAGGTGGCTTCACCACTGAATTCTACCAAATTGTTTTAAAATTAATAACAATTCTTCACAAACTTCTAAAAACAGAAAAGAGGCAAGGACACTTAACAACTCACCATATGAGGCTGATCTGCTGACACCGAATCCAGACGAAGCCCTCACAACGTGTTGGCGTGGAAACTGCTGACGTCTCCTGTGAACATGGACGCAAAGTCTCTCAGCAAGGCTTTAGTTTCGGTCCAGACTGAAGGATTTCTTGATTCTTAGTTAAAAGTAACCACGATAAAAATCAATTTGATTCTCCATTTTTTAAAGTTTAATTCTCCAGCTGAGTGACCTTGTGTTCAGAAAGACAGGGAGAACAGAATTGGTGGAAAAACTAGTTGTTGTTGTCATTTAGCTGCTAAGTCACGTCTGACTCTTCGCGACCCCGCGGACTAGAGCCTGGCAGGCTCCTCTGTCCATGGGGTTCTCCAGGCGAGACTGCTGGAGTGGGTTGCCATGTCCCCCTCCAGGGGATCTTCCCCACTCAGGGATGGAGCCCACATCTCCTGCATTGGCAGGCGGATTCTTTACCATTGAGCCACGTGAGTAAATAAAACGTCACCAGTTTATCCAAAAAAGCAGTGAAATTTCTGATTTCCCCTTAAAAATAACTGAACACTCTGATTTCAGTCAGGTCTGAGGAGGAGACAAAGCAGCTTTGCTCTGGCCCAGGCCTCGCCTTGGGCGGAATGGCAAAGCAGGCAGCTTCCTTCCGACTCTCTCCCTAGTGATTCTCTCCCTGGTGTCCCATGGCCTTACCCCTCATGGTCAGCTGGCCAGGCTCCAGATCTTTCCAGCAACCCCAGAAAGACTTGCCTTTCCTGCCGTCCCATTCTGAGACCTCTTGGTGTGGTCACACAGGGGAAGACCATGGGTCACTTGAAGGGCACGTCTGAGTTGAAATCTAATCCTCATATGCACGGCATGTATTAGGGCCAAGTTTACTCTTCCCCCGAGCCTCAGTCTGTGCATCTGTAAAACCAGGGTAGCGCCTCACTGGCAGAAAGGTTGGGAATACGAAGCGGGAAAGCAGCATGCAGCACCCGGTTAGGGTCTCAATACTGGCCCATCGTCTTCCTCCTCACCTCTGTTTCCCGAGGCTCACTGCCCCCGAGCAGGACATGTGGATGTTAGTGAGGGTGTGTGGGGGTGCCACCATAAAGCCAGCAGCTCTGGACAGTACGTCTTCCAGACACAGGTTGTGGGTCTGGAGTTAGGGCTTTATGCTGCAAGGACTCCATTCACTAAGCACATAAAGGAGTCCTGGGGTCCGATCTCGTTCCATTGCTTGCCGGGTAACCGTGGGCTCCTGTCTATTCTCCTTTGTGACTTTTCCTCCTCGCAGATGTGTGCGGGACTCGGCAGAGGACCCATGTGAATTGCGTCCAGCACACTGCTGGTGCAGAGGTCGGCACCCAGACGTGGGGCCTGGAAGTGAGAGGGCAGCCTCTCATGCCCTCCAGGAAGCAGAGCCCATGCTCTCCAAAGGGCAAGAGAGGACCGAAATGGCCCTGTTTTTAGAGCCATCGAGACACGCCTCTTGAAGAACAGTTCTAAAAAGCTTATACCGCTTCTTTTTAGGGAAATCGTTGCTTGCCTTGAGTTTTCGAAACCTGTCACTGTGGTCAACCAGCCAATCACACAGCATAGGCTAGATTCTGTTGTGTCTCTTGTTGCTCCCAGACCCGTGTCCGTCCCAGGCCTGCCCCACAGCACCCCCGCTCAGGGAGGGAGCTGACTGCCTCCCCCAGTCTGGAGAACCTGGACACCAGACCTTAAAAGGACTCGCCTGGAAGTGTAGTAGATCTCCAGCCTCCGTGCATTAACTAAAGCAAGTCTTGTGGTGACACCAGCTTGGTGGAGTCTTGGCATCTGCTCTGAGCACTGAGCCACCGTGGGCCTGAGCAGGGTGCCCGAGCAGCCAGGCCCAAGTGACCCACGAGAGGATGCTGCCCGCCCAGCCACGCTGCCCTGGGGGTGGCAGGGGACATGGTGCTCTCCCTTTCCAAGAGTAAAACTCCAGATAAGACCTACCATTTTTGAGTCAAATCGCCAGTGATTTATCTCCACAGCTTTCTCTAGGAACTCCTGATCAGAAAAATATGGATTTGACACCCTATAGACTCAGAGCCTGTGGTTTTATCTAAAAGGAAAACCTGAATATCATTGCTCCTAATATAAAGTATTGTATTATTATATTCAGTTCAGTTCAGTTGCTTAGTCGTGTCCCACTCTTTGTGACCCCATGAATCGCAGCACACCAGGCCTCCCTGTCCATCACCAACTCCTGGAGTTTACCCAAACTCATGTCCATTGAGTCTGTGATGCCATCCAACCATCTCATCCTTGGTCGTCCCCTTCTCCTCCTGCCCTCAATCTTTCCCTGCATCAGGGTCTTTTCAAATGAGTCAGCTCTTTGCATCAGGTGGCCGAAGTATTGGACTTTTAGCTTCAGTATCCGTCCTTCCAATGAATATTCAGGGCCGATTTCCTTTATGATGGACTACTTTAATCTGCCTGCAGTCCAAAGGACTCTCAAGAGTCTTCTCCAACATCACAGTTCAAAAGCATCAATTCTTCGATGCTCAGCTTTCTTGACTGTCCAACTATCTCATCCATACATGACTACTGGAAAAACCATAGCCTTGACTAGACAGACCTTTGTTGGCAAAGTAATGTCTCTGCTTTTTAATACACTGTCTAGGTTCATCATAACTTTTCTTCCAAGGAACAAGCATCTTTTAATTTCATGGCTGCAGTCACTATTTGCAGTGATTTTGGAGCCCCCCCAAAATAGAGTCTGTCACTGTTTCCATTGTTTCCACATCTATTTGCCATGAAGTGATGGGACCAGATGCCATGATTTTAGTTTACTGAATGTTGAGCTTTAAGCCAACTTTTTCACTCTCCTCTTTCACTTTCATCAAGAGGCTCTTTAGTTCTACTTCAGTTTCTGCCATAAAGGTGGTATCATCTGCGTATCTGAGGTTATTGGTATTTCTCCCGGCAGTCTTGATTCCAGCTTATTCATCCAGCCCAGCATTTCTCATGATGTACTCTGCATATGAGTTAAATAAGCAGGGTGACAATATACAGCCTTGACATACTCCTTTTCCTATTTTGAACCAGTCTGTTGTTCCATGTCCAGTTCTAACTATTGCTTCCTGACCTGCATACAGATTTCTCAAGAGGCAGGTCAGATGGTCCAGTATTCCCATCTCTTGAAGAATTTTCCACAGTTTGTGGTGACCCACACAGTCAAAGGCTCTGGCATAGTCAATAAAGCCAAAAGAGATGGATGGATGTTGGACAGCAATAGAAATAGATGAATATAATATTATTATATTATATCCACCCAATACTTTGGCTACCTGATGTGAAGAGCTGACTCACTGGATAAGACTCAGATGCTGGGAAAGATTGAAGGCAGGAGGAGAAGGGGATGACAGAGGATGAGATGGTTGGATGGTATCACCGACTCAATGGACACGACTTTGAGCAAGTTCTGGGAGGCAGTGAAGGACAGGGAAGCCTGGCGTGCTGCAGTCCATGGGGTTGCAGAGAGTTGGACATGACTGAGCAACAATAGAAGTTAAGTGTTTAATAGATAATTTTTGTCACTGGAGTTCTGATAACAAAACTTCTAAGAAAAAGACATGAGGTTCATGTGGACCACATTCCCATTTAAAGCATTAACAGGAACTTTATTTTGGTGACAACTTGCATGCTGCTCGGGCTTCCCTGATAGCTGAGTTGGTAAAGAACTCACCTGCAATGCAGGAGACCCTGGTTCACTTCCTGGGTTGGGAAGATTCACTGCAGAAGGAAAAGGCTACCTGCTCCAGTATTCTGGCCTGGAGAACTCCATGGACCGTGTAGTCCTTGGGGTTGCAAAGAGTCGGACACGACTGAGTGACCTTCACTCTCCCTTCTCATGCTGAGAGCTCTGTGACGAAGTAAGACCTCTTGAGTTCTGTTGGGGAGTTGGTCTCCTTAAGATCTTCCTTCAGCACATCACATGTCCCCTGTGTGCACGTCTTCAAGTAAGTGGGAACCTGGGGGACCTCCCCCGTAGCAGCGTGGGTTGTGTCAGCTTTAGCGTAAACCGTGTCCCCTGGTGGGATGTCACTTAACACAGAGCAGTACACAGCAGAAACCCTTGGGCATTGTGAGTAACGGAGGGGACAAGGACACGTCATACTGCTGGCAGGGTAGGTTCCAGGGGTTAGGAAAAGGGTTAGATGTGTGCAGACAAGGCACATTGAGATTTATGAATAATTGTTGTTAAGTTGCTCAGTCATGTCCGACTCTTTGTGACCCCATGGACTGCAGCACACCAGGCTTCCCTGTCCCTCACTGACTTCCGGAGCTTGCTCAAACTTATGTCCATTGAGTCAGGGATGCCATCCAACCATCTCATCCTCTGTCATCCCCTTCTCCTGGCCTCAATGTTTCCCAGAATCAGGGTGTTTTCTAATGAGTCAGCTCTTCACATCAGGTGGCCAAACTATTGGCGCTTCAATTTTAGCATCAGTTCTTCCAATGAATATTCAGGGTTGATTTCCTTTAGGTTGACTGGTTTGATCTCCTTGCAGTCCAAGGGACTCTCAAGAGTCTTCTCCAAAGGCACAGTTCAAAAGCATCAATTCTTTGGTGCTCAGCTTTCTTTATGGTCCAACTCTCACATCCAAGCATGACTACTGGAAAAACCAGAGCTTTGACTAGATGGACCTTTTTCAGTGAAGTAATGTCTCTGGTTTTCAATATGCTTTCTAGGTTGGTCATAGCTTTTCTTCCAAGGAGCAAGCATCTTTTGATTTCATGGCTGCAGTCACCATCTGCAGTGATTTTGGAGCCCAGGAAAATAAAGTCTTTCACTGATTCCATCATGTCCCCTCCATATGCCATGAAGTGATGGGACTGGATGCCATGATCTTCATTTTTTGAAAGCTGAGTTTTAAGTCAGCCTTTTCACTCTCCTCTTTCACCTTCATCAAGAGGCTCTTTAGTTCCTCTTCACTTTCTGCCATAAAGGTGATGTCATCTGCATATCTGAGGTTATTGATATTTCTCCTGGCAAGCTTAATTCCAGCTTGTGCTTCATCCAGCACAGCATTTCCCATGATGTACTGTGCATATAAGTTAGATTAGCAGGGTGATAATGTACAGCTTTGATGTGCTCCTTTCCCAATCTTGAACCAGTCTGTTGTTCCATATCTGTTCTAAGTGTTGCTTCTTGACCTGCATACAGGTTTCTCAGGAGACAGGCAAGGTGCTCTGATATTCCCATCTCTTTAAGAATTTTCCATAGTTTGTTGTGATCCATACAGGCAAAGGCTTTAGGGTAGTCAATGAAGCAGAAGGATGTATTTTTTTGGAATTCTCTTACTTTCCCCCTAATTCATCAGATGCTGGCAATTTGATCTCTGGTCCCTCTGCCTTTTCTAAATCTTGAACATCTGGAAGTTCTCAGTTCATGTACTGTTGAAGCCTAGCTTGGAGGAGTAGGTTTGAATAATGAACAGTAGATTTGAATTATGTTCCAGGCTTATGGTAATACATTCACTTGTTCAGGGTGCATTGGTGCAGAGAAGTAAGTCAATAGCGAACCCGGGGGTAGTAATGTAGCTAAAGTGCTTAGCTTGGTGTCTGGCTCGGAGTGGGTGCTTGATAAACGCTTGACGGAGCTGCCTTCAGTGCTCTTGCAGTGGGTTCCCTCTGTCCTGGAACCTGGGGAAGTCCCAGCCGTGACAGCGAGGCCCTTCTCAAAAGGCTCAGTTTCAGGTCCTCAAGTTGAGACATCATCTCAATCAACCTGTGGAGCTCTAACTACGCCCTCCTGCCCCTGCCAGAGCTTAATGGGTGGGGAGAGCTGTGGGCTGCTGCCCCTCCCGGCGTGCCCAGGGGCTCCGGGTCAGCTCCTGGTCCATGTTCCGGAACGTTGCCCAGCGAGCGGTCCCCGTGTGCCATCAGCGCTGCGTCAGCCAGACGCGTTAGGAGTGCTGACTCTCGGGCCCACCTGGGGCCGCCACTCCCATGTGTGTGCGTCGCAAGACTTTGGGGCACTCATGTGCTCACTGGAGGCTGAGAGGCACCAGACTCTGAGAATTAGAAATGCTGGTCTGCTGGACTTTCAGTTAAGAACAGGCAGTTACGCAGCTACCCGATGAAGACAAGCTTCACAAGCCTTGAGCTTGACTCTTCTGGCGGGACGAGGAGTGGCCTGCTTTCTTCCTCGCTTTGATCGCTGAAGACGCAGTCAGGACTGCTCATGGGACGAAGAGATGACCCCAGACGCCCCCTTGAGATGCCCCGTCTCTGCTGCCAGGGCGTGTCTGGAGGCTGCCTGCCTCTGGCCGTCCTGACTGTCCTGGCTCAGGGTCCAGCGCTGGCAGCGTCCTGAGGAAGGCCGGTGGCTGAGCCCTCCTGGAGCCGCAGTGAGGGAGGCCGGCCTGAGGACGCAGCCCTTCTGCCAACCATCTGCTCTGGGGCTGTTGCTCTCTGTTTTGTTTCCTCACTTTATGCAAATACTTTAAAAATTTTTCAATCACCTGCTCCTACTTTACTCCTCCCTGTTCCCCTCTTCCCACTGGTAGTCATTGGCTTGTTCTCTATAGCTGTGAATCTGCTTCTTTTTTAAATTAATATTCACTAGTTTGCTGTAGTTTCTTTAGATTCCACATATAAATGATATCATATGGTATTAATATTTGTCTTTCTCTGTTTGACTTATTTCCCCAGCATAATACCCTCCAAGTCCATTCATACTGCTGCAAATGGCAAAATTTCGGTCTTTTTTAATGACTGAGTAGTATTTCATTGCATGTATGTGCATAGTATATATCCATACATATATGTGTATATAGGGGTTTCCCAGGCTTCCCAGGCGGCTCAGTGGTAAAGAATCCACCTGCCAGTGCGGGAGAGGTGGATTCACTCCCTGGGTCGGGAAGATCCCCTGGAGGAGAAAAGGGCAACCCATTCCAGTGTTCTTGCCTGGAGAGTCCCACGGACCAGAGGAGCCGGCGGGCTCCAGTCCATGGGGTCAGAGAGTCAGACACGACTGAGCAGCATACACGCGCACTCAGATCGCGGAGCGGCGTACACGCGCACTCAGATCGCAGAGCGGCGTACATATATGCATCACCCGTCTGCTTTCTCTGCTGCTTCTCATGCTTTTGGCCACGCACTGGAGGGTCAGTGCCCAGCTTCACCCTCTGCCTGTCCTGGGCCCCAGCCTCTGCTCACTCTCGTCAGGTGACTTGGTGCCCCCAGCTCCCCTTGGCTTTGATGCTGGTGCGTCACCTCAGTCTGGTTAGGGCTGTTCTGCATTTTACCTGGAGCCCTGAGTGAGGGAAACTGGACTCTTTCTTCAAATGTGAAGCGGCCGAGTGTGTGTGTCTCAGCCTCTGGAATCACACAGTGTGTCATAGTAAGTGCCAGCGGTTAGAATCCACTTCCTCTCACAACACAGGAAGCCGCAGGAGGGGCTCATTCCCACTGGAGCAGCAAGGAGACCCCAGGTCGTTTACAAAGTCACAGCACTTCTCCAGCCATCGAAGAGCTTTGCGTGCAGGCCTGTTCCCTGGGGCCAGAGTTCCCGAGTTGGCTGTGGCTTTGGTCTGGAGGTGAAGAGGAGGATGGATCTGCCCTCAGAGTGGGTCAAATCAGCAAGAAGCAGGACCGGCCTCCCGTCCTCAGAAGGATGGCAGCATTGCGGCTGGGCTGCTGGGCGGGGGCCGCTCGGACAGGAGAGCAGGGCGGCACCCCACCTGGACCTCGGGTGGGGGCAGGGCTGGGACTGGCAGGAAAGGGTCTTCCTCCTTCTCCTCTCCCGGAACGCACGCTCCGGGAGACGAGACGGTGATGGACAGGGAGGCCTGGCGTGCTGCCGTCCCCGGGGTCACAAAGCCAGACACGGCTGAGTGACTGAGCAGCAAGTGATAGAGGAATCAGAGCATGGAAACTCCAGTGTCCCCTTAATTAGCCTTCGTTTCCTCCAGGTGACAGGAAGGGGCGCGGCCGCCCCGCCTCTGCGGCTGCTTTGTTTGTCCCTTCTTTTCTGGTTCCTCCAAGCCTACTTCCTCCTCCTTGGGGGTTCCTGTATGCAAAACTCTCTCTGCCACGCTCACACCTGGCTGAGTCGGCTTCCTCCGAACCTTCTAGCAGGGTGGTTCCCAGAAGGCATGGTTGGCCACGGTCCGGGAGCTGAGGTTCAGGGGCGCAGGGGGAGGGTTTCACAGGCGCCCGACAGGTCGGACCAACTAGAGCGGCCATTCACCTCTTGGGGTGACGTGGGCATCACCTACGTTCCCCTTCTCCTCCTAGCCCTGCACTCGATAAAATCCACCACCTGCCAAATGCTTCCCAGCAAGGTGGCTGCACCACCCTCTGCCACACACCCAGAGAGATGACGTGACTTACACAGAGCTCCCAGCTGAGGAGCGCCAGAGCCCAGCTTCTAATCCATGGTCCGCTGCTGCTGCTCAGTCGCTTCAGCCATGTCCGGTTCTGTGCAACCCCACAGACGGCAGCCCACCAGGCTCCCCCGTCCCTGGGATTCTCCAGGCAAGAACACTGGAGTGGGTTGCCATTTCCTTCTCCAGTACATGAAAGTGAAAAGTGAAAGCGAAGTCGTTCAGTCATGTCCGACTCTTTGCGACCCGGTGGACTGCAGCCCACCAGGCTCCTCCGTCTCTGGGATTTTTCAGGCAGGAGTACTGGAGAGGGGTGCCATCGCCTTCTCCGAATCCGCGGTCTAGTAAGCTCTTACATTCTCGTGCAGGGAGATGGGAGGGAGGCTCAAGGTGGGGCGGGGAGGATATATGTATACCTGTGGCTGATTCGTGTTGA
This sequence comes from Antilocapra americana, assembly GCA_007570785.1. Lineage (NCBI taxonomy): Eukaryota > Metazoa > Chordata > Mammalia > Artiodactyla > Antilocapridae > Antilocapra > Antilocapra americana. The sequence goes on from ML663573.1 coordinate 13,593,250, forward strand.
GGTTTGACAGAAAACAGCAAAGTTCTGTAAAGCGATGATCCTTCAGTAAAAAACAATGTAAAAAGGCTGTGAGCCCGCTCTCTGCGGTTGCGGCCTCCAGTGTCCCACTGGTCCTTCACTTTCTCTTGCGTCCTCGGCCTGTGTCTTTGACAGTTTGACTGAGGGAGAATTTCAGGCTTAAAAGGCAATCCGAAAGTCTGGGTAATGTAGCCCAGGCGTCCCTGGTGGTCCAGTGGGAAAGAATTCACCTGTGCATGCAGGACACATGGGTTCAGTGCCTGGTCTGGGAAGATCTAAGTCTGTGAGCCGCGACTACTCCCAGGGCCGCACCTGGAGTGGTGCGGCTGCAGCCCGCGTGCCTGGAGCCCGTGCTCTGCAACGAGAGTGGCCACCTGGCGAGAAGCCCGGTGAGGAGCCCCTGCTCACTGCAGCTAGAGAAAGCCTGCGGGCCGCGACAGAGCCCAACACAGCTGTAAATAAATACAAATGTGTCTGCAGGGTAGGCCGGCGTGAGGTTCCAAACTTTCCCTCAAGGTGTGTTTGTCTGCTGGCCAGAGCATCCGTGTGTCCCGTCAAAGCAAGGAGCTCCATCCGGCGGGATGCTTTAGCACCCCCTCTGGCAGGGTGGTGGGCGAGGGGTCCAGAGGGAGAAGGCGTGAAGGAAGTGGCCCTGTGTGCTTCGAGTGAGTGTCCCACATAAAGGCTGCCTGCTTTTATTTCTCTTTCAAGTTGAAACCTCTTCCCCTTTTAAGATGACAAATCACAAGGTCGTCTCGCCCCAGATTGCGGTGAGTCCCCCCATCTGTGCAGCAGCGAGAGGCGGATGATGATCAGGTCTGATGATGGTTGGGTGATGAGATAAGCTTTGAAAGCCCACCCTCCTCAGTTCTTCCATGCCAGTCACTGCTCCCCTCGCTCGTTCACTCGGCAGGCCTTTCTGGAACACCTGCCACTGGGAGGCGTCCACAGGAGCCAAACAGCAGCTCCGTCTCCCCGGGGCGTGCACGCCACTGGCCGCAGACAGGAAGACAGGAAACATGGCCTGTGGGGAGAGCCTGTGGGTGGTCAGGGAGGCAGGTGGTCTCTCCCTGGAGCAGGCACGTCAGGAGGGAGTGCCTGCTCGAAGTTGTCTTGGGGTGCACATCCTTGGGGAGAAGTCTGAAGGACAAAGGCCCAGAGTCAGGAACACGCTGAGCAAACTCCAGGAAAAGGCTGGATGTCAGGGTCCTGGGTGTTAACAGTGTGGGGAGAGAAAGCCTGGAGGAGGAGGCAGTGGGTGGGCCCGTGTGAGGCCTGTAGGTCATGGTCAGGATGCAGGCTGGGGCTGGGGGCACCCTGGAGAGTTTCAAACAGAATCCAGACCTGACTTGAACAGTCATGAAAGTCCTACTGGGCCCGTCAAGTGGAGACAGGAGTGGGGCAGGGCTGCTTGGAAGATGTGAGTGCCAGTCCCAGGGATCAGTGGTCGGCAGGGAAGGAGTGAGGCCGTGAGATTCAGGATACAGGTTCAGGTTAATCCGGAGCGAGAGAGAATTTGGGCGCCTCCAAAGTCTGTGACTTCTCTGTAGCTCAGATGGTAAAGAATCTGCCTATAATGCAGGAGACGTGGGTTCTATCCCTGGGTCAGGAAGGTCCCCTGGAGAAGGGAATGGCTACCTGCTCCAGTATTCTTGCCTGCAGGATTCTATGGATGAGGATGAAATGGTTAGATGGCATCACCAACTTGATGGACATGAGTTTGAGCAAGCTCCAGGAGTTGGTGATGGACAGGGAGGACTGGCGTGCTGCCGCCCACGGGGTTGTAAAGAGTCGGGCACAACTGAACAATTGAACTGAACTGAACCAAGGTCTGTGGCCTGAACCACAGGGGTTGAAGGGGTTTGGTTGCCTGGTGCTGAAATGAGCTTGTGGATGAGCAAGTTTATGAAAGGCAAACTGAGTTTGATTTTAGCCAGTAAATACTTGAGATCCTTGTGAATGTTCGGGGTGGGGATCCAATGTCTGGGGTTCCAGAGAAGGATCTGGGCTGGAGATAGAGTTTCAGGGTGTAGTTAGTTGAATACAGTCTCACCCAAACTGGTGTCTGCCTGGAACCTTAGCATGTGACCTCATCTGGACATAGTCTCTGCAACGTGTGTGCCAAGTTGCTTCTGTTGTGCCTCTTTGCAGCCCCCTGGACTGCAGCCCGCCAGGCTCCTCTGCCCATGGGATTCTCTGGAGTGGGTTGCCATGCCCTCCTCCAGGGGATCTTCCTGACCCAGGGGTTGAGCCCTCATCCCTTATGTCTCCTGCACTGGCAGGTGGGTGCTTTACCACTAGTACCACCTGGGAAGCCCCTGTCCCTACAGATTAATAACCAAGTCAAGGGCCTCAGGTCACCTTGGCGTGAGGGTGAGACAGGTGCCCGACCCACCCCGCATCAGCAGCCCATAAGAGGTGAGGACTCAGAGGTGCAGAGAGGTGAGGTGAAGGTCAGAGAGCGGAGTGGTGTGTCTGTAGGGTGAGGCCCCAGGGGCTGCAGGCGGCGCCCACAGCTGGGAAGGGCCCTGGGGGGCTTGTGTTCAGACCTATGGAGGACCCAGGCCCCATCCAATCCTGCACTTCTAACCTCCCCAGCTGTGAGGGGTTAAACACCCATAGATTAAGCCCTGGGATTTGGGGAACTTTGTGGAAACATCCCCAGGAAGCTAATGCAGGGAAGAGACAGAGTTGAGGTGAGGGTCAGGTGTGTCATGGAGGCCCCGCCCAGGGTGGTCTGATGTCCAGGGAGGGCAGGTGAGGGGCCCAGCACAGGAGCCTGACACATCTCTCCTTTCATCATTCCAGCAGATCTTCATTTCAGTTCAGTTCAGTCACTCAGTCGTGTCCAACTCTGTGACCTCGTGGACTGCAGCACGCCAGGCCTCTCTGTCCATCACCAACTCCTGAAGCTTGCTCAAACTCATGTCCATCGAGTCAGTGATGCCATCCAACCATCTCATCCTCTGTTATCCCCTTCTCCTGCCCTCAATCTTGCCCAGCATCAGGGTCTTTTCCAGTGAGTCAGTTCTTCGCATCAGGGGGCCAAAGTATTTGGAGTTTCAGCTTCAGCATCAGTCCTTCCAATGAACACCCAGGACTGATCTCCTTTAGGATGAACTGGTGGGATCTCCTGCAGTCCAAGGGACTCTCAGGAGTATTCTCCAACACCACAGTTCAAAAGCATCAATTCTTCGGTGCTCAGCTTTCTTTGCCATCCAACTCTCACATCCACACGTGACCACTGGAAAAACCATAGCCTTGACTAGACGGACTTTTGTTGGCAAAGTAATGTCTCTGCTTTTTAACACGCTGTCTAGATTGGTCATAACTTTCCTTCCAAGGAGCAAGCTTCTTGTAATTTCATGGCTGCAGTCACCATCTGCAGTGATTTTGGAGCCCAAAGATAAAGACTTTCACCAGCAGACCTTAGAGGTAATAGCACTGGAAAGCGGCAGGGAGAGCCTTGGACAAGTTTGTTAATTTTCTCTGAGAGACGTTCTGGCCTTGGAAGGACGGGCATTAGGTCTCAACCCCACCAGTGGCCCAGACCTAAGAATCAGCCTGCACACATCTCTCCTGCTTGGGAGGGGCATCATGTTTTAAAAAGTCAACTTTATTGAAATAATTTACACACCTTCTGAGGGCAACAGAGGATGAGGTGGTTGGATGGCATCACAGATTCAAGGGACATGAGCTTGGAGAAACTCCAGGAGGTGGTGAGGGACAGGGAGGCCTGGTGTGCTGCGGTCCATGGGGTCACATAGAGTCCAACACGCCTTGGCGACTGAACAACAGAAAGAGATTTATACACAACAGAAAGCATTCGTGTTCGGGACTGTTTCAGTGAGCTTTGACAAATTCACACCAGCGTATCCACAACCAACCACAATGAAAACAGAAAATATTCCCACCCCTCCGAAGGTTCCCGGAGTCCTTTCCTGTCCGTCTCTGCCCCGTGCCCCTCTGCTTGACCACTGACCCACTGGCAGTCGCCGAGTCCCAGCTGATCGTTCTCCCCTGAGCGCCATGTCCCTGAAGTCACCCAGGGTGTCCTCTTTCTGCCTGCTGCTGTCCGAGTCCCCATGGGTGGTGGCCTTGTGCCCGGGTGTCCTAGAGGCACAGGGGCTCTCTTCCCAGGCCCAAGTTCAGTAACATCAGCTTGGCTGCTGAACACTGGGCAGAGTGGGGTCGTTCACTCCACAGGAGTGGGTTCCTTTAATCCTGGGGAGCCGCTGACAAACTCCTACAAGTCTTCCATCTCCATGCTGGTTAATAGAGCCACTTCTGGGTCAGTCTTCTGGGTGCTGGCAGGAAAGCTGGCATTCCCTCCTGCCCCTGCCCCTCCCTGCTCACCCCTGCCCCAAGAATCCTGGCAGCTCATCCATGATGGCCTGTCCTGCTCCCAAAGGCACTGTTGAGGAGGGGAGGGGGGCTCGGATACGTCTCCTCCCTGGGAAGGGCGGGGGCCGTTTTCTATCTTCACTGCTTCTGTGCTGTGGGGAGCAGGCCTCAAGGTGGGGCAGAGCCAGTGCCCTTCATGTTGGGATAGGACTGCACACAGGCCCGAGAGACTGTCAAAGGAAGCCATGCCCTCGCCGAGTGTGGGGTGCTCTCCTAACTCCTGCAGGCTTGACTTTGTTCCCGGGGCACTGAGGGGCTTGGGAGCCTTGGACTCGCCTGGTGGGGGGCTGTGAGGCCCGTCACCTGGCCAATCCTCAGTGAGGGGCGCCCTGGCCTGAAACTAATTTCTGCCCCTTCTCCCTAGAGCCTCAGAGTTCTGGAAACCCAGAGTCCAAGAGAAGCCTTGGTGAGCCACTCTGGGAAGGTCTCCCTGGCTTGCCAGCCTGACTTGCATTTACGTGGCTTCCGAGAACCAAGGAGGTCTGCTTCAGGGTTCCTTACCCTTTCTGCTGAAACAGAAGGAGACCGTCCACAGTGAAGTGACTGCGTCTCCAGCTCGGTCCTTCCTCCGGCATCCGCTGTGGCCACCTCGGATCCGCAGCAGGTCCCATGAATTCCTCCAAGGTTCCCGGCATTCGTATCTGCAGGAAAGAGGAACAGGTCAGCGCGATGCTCTTGCCACTCCCGTGAAGCCCTCCGCCGGTCACGGGAGCTTGGCAGCTGCCCCGGAAACCCAGCGCGGGGGACGGTGTCTCGGGGCTGCGGTCTGGGGACGGTGGGTCAGCACCCACAGCCACCTCACTTCCAGTTCATCTTGTCGTCTCACCTGACCTGCTGTACCTTTCAACCCTTTCCTACCACAGGACAAAGGACTGGACGCCAGGCAACGGGGGGCTGCTTTTAACCCTGGTCGTGCATCTCTGGTTGGAGCACTCTGCGGTTCTGCGGAGTCCCCACGAATCAAAGGGCCAAAACATGCGGCTGTCCTGGAGAGCTGAGCGCCGCTGGCCCTTCTGAGGGCAGCTGCGGGGCCCGCCCTGGGGACCGGACTCCCCAGATGCAGCTCCGGCTCCAGCGCCCACCTGCAGCAGGTGAATTATTCGACTGTAACGATTCTTTCCATTTATTAGAAAGTTCTCCTGGGTGAGCCGGTATCTGCGGAAACTTCCCTTCTTCTACTTCTGTCTCTGCATCTGGCCCGGTTCCTGGCATAGAGTTAACCCTCGGAACCTCTTTGGGGAACTGAGAACAAGACTCGTCCTTCCCCAGGTTCACGCTTTACAGTTTGAAGATGGCTCTTGAGTCGTCCACAGCCTTCTCGCTTTGGAACCAAACACAGAGCATTCCCATAAGTCCTGACCCAGGGGCCCAGCCCCACGGGCTCTGCCGTCCACGCTGCCTCCCTGACTGCACCTCCGTCACGTCTAAGCCGTGCTGCCCAGGCCTGGCACAGGCGACCCCCTGTCTGCTCAGCACACACACCAGGGATGCAGCACCCGAGGGGGCTGTCGGCAGCAGCGCCCCCAGACATCGGGCTCCAGCACCCCGTCCTCTGCGGTGTGGCCCCACACACCCCCCACTAGAAGGCAGTCTCAGTTTCCCGGCCGTGAGCCTGCCTTGGCGCCCGTGGCAAAGGGATGCAATGTGGTTCTGAGCCCAGTCCCCTCGACGTCCCGTTGGAAGTGTCCCCTCTCCCAGGGGCGGCTTGGGCTGCGCTGCGGAGGACGAGATAACGCACGGGGCACACGGACTGGCTGTCCCAGCTGGGGCCATTCTGCACTGGTCGGCAGGGGCTGGCCGCTTGGCTGGGGCATGAGTGGCCCCGTCACCTCGGCTGTCTGGCTGGTCAGGAACCACCTGGCTCACCTGGCTGTGAGCAATGATAAACGGTTAGTGTCACATCCCATGGAGGTTTCAGTGCTGTGTTTTTCAGTGTTATTTTGGCGATACCTAGTTAATACACCCCCTAACTAGTGTCAGCCAAGATTGGATTATCTGTTATCGTGGCTTACATTAAACATGTGATCGGTCACATTTTTTCCCCTTGGGCTGACCTGTGGCTCAGCTGGTAAAGAATCTGCCTGCAATGCGGGAGACCTAGGTTCAATCCCTGGGTTGGGAAAATTCCCCTGGAGAAGAGAACGGCTCCCCACTCCAGTATTCTGGCCTGGAGAATTCCGTGGACTGTACAGTCCATGGGTTGCAAAGGGCTGGACATGACTGTGCGGCTTTCACAGTTTTTTTAGATTTCAGATTGTCATGATTTTTTTATCATTATTTTTTTAAAATTTATTTTTAAGGTCCGTCTAGTCAAAGCTATGGTTTTTCCAGTAGTCATGTATGGATGTGAGAGTTGGACTATAAAGAAAGCTGAGCACTGGAGAATTGATGCTTTCAAACTGGTGTTGGAGAAGACTCTTGAGACTCCCTTGGACAGCAAAGAGGTCAAACCAGTCAGTCCTAAAGGAAATCAACCCTTAAAATTCACTGGAAGGACTAATGCTGAAGCTGAAGCTCCAGTACTTTGGCCACTTGATTCAAAGAGCTGACTCACTGGATTTCACAGATACTGGGAAAGACTGAAGGCGGGAGGAGAAGGGGTGACAGGATGGATGAGACGGTTGGATGGCTTCACCCACTCAATGGATATGAGTTTGAACATCTGGGAGATAGGGAAGGACAGGGAAGCCTGGTGTGCTGCAATTCATAGCGTCTCAAAGAGTTGGATAAGACTTAGTGACGGAATAACAATCTTTAATTGGAGGATAATTGCTTTGCATGATTAGTTACGTTTATTTGGTAACTTTTACAGACATTAGTTTCTTGACTTGCAGTGGAACATCTGAAGTGTGGTTAGTCTGAATTGAGATGTGCTATAAATATCAAATGCACATATGCTTTTGAAGACTTAGTACAAAAATGATACAATATTCTGTTAACTTTTATATTGGTTACCTGTTGGGATAATTACATTTTGGATATACTGAGTTATAAAATGTTTTAAAGATTTTTTTGATGTGGACCATTTTTAAGGCTTTGTTGAATTTGTCACACTACCGCTTCTCTTTTATAGTCTGGCTTTTTGGCCACAAGACATGTGAGAGCTTAGTTTCTCAGCCAGGGGCTGAACTGACACAATCCGCAGTGGAGGGCACAGTCCTAAGCACTGGACCACCAGGGAAGTCCCTTGAGTTAAAAATTTTGAAGACTGCTTTTCCCAGTTTCCTCTGACCTTTTCAAGGGTGACTACTAGAAAGATTTAAATTATGTATGTGACTCACATCGTATCCCTAGCAGATACACCTGCAGCCCACGTGCTCATCACTGTCTTCTGCGTCTCTCTGCTCTCAGTGCAGAATCCCAACCACGTGAAATAATGTAGAATCTTGAGCATTATCTATGCTATTAGTCACTCATCTCAGATCTTATAATTCTGCAAATACAATGTGTTTCTTTCTTACTTGTATCCAAGTCATTGATTGAAAATAATGCTGAGTGAAAGATCAGTCTACCCCCATAGTATTTCACTAATCAATTGTTTCTACACTGAAAAAATGATTCTCTCTTTCTAGTTGTGCATAGTGATTCAATCAGCTAAGAATCTGCCTAAGAGTAGTATTCATTCAGCCTACATTTTACCAGTTAATTCAGAAGGATTTTCAAACATTTTGCTGACATCTAAGTATATTTGAGAAAATCAGGATATGCAGGAAGTCAGATCAAGGTCTGCAGAGCCGGAGGTGTTTCCTGGCACATCAGCATAGGAGCACGTTGAGAAGGATGACAAGGCAGGAGCTGGGGCATTGGAGACTCCCGACTCCCGTCCTCTCACAGGCACACCTGATACACAGCCACACGGGGGCCATTCCCTCCGGAACAGGCACAGAGGCTGGCTGAGGGACGCCTATGCTTTAGGTGAGTGAGAACAGACCCACTTCTAATTTGGTAGGAAAGGCAAGACCCTCTCACCTTTGGTTCCGGGCTGTACGCTCTGGAGGGGGCGCCCACACCCTACCTTCCCCACGAGGAGCAGAAGATTTAGGTTCCATATCTAGTGCCCCAGCTTTCGACACTCCCACTGGAGGGCCAGGCCCCCAAATCAACTAGCTCTGAAGTCAGGGGACCTGTGCCCCCGGGACCCACAGAATTATAGTGAACAGAGAAGCAGTTCTTACTGCTCAAGCAAGGACTCACCTGGCTGTCCACCTGGGCTCAGCACAGAGATCAGGAGAGGAGTAAAGACACAAGGGAACACAAAGCAACCAGAAAATAATTAACGAATGATAGCAGTAAGTCCATATTCATTAATGATTACTTTAAATATAAATAAATTAAATTCTTCAATCAAAACACAGAGTGACTGAATGGATTAAAAAAATAAGGTCCAACAGTATGTTGCTTCCAAGAGACTCATCTCAGCTTTAAGGACAAAAGTAGTGTGAGAGTGAAGGGACAGAAAAAGATATTACATGCGAATGAAAACTTAAAAACAGAAGGTTTTATATATACATGTGTCAGAAAAAATGGACGTCAAGCCAAAGACCTCAATGAGATAAAGAAGGTCATTATATAATGATAAAGGAGTCAGTTTATCAAGGAGATAGAACAGTTGTAAATATTTATGCATCTGACATTGGAACAACTAAATATGTAAAGTAAATATTAACAGATCTGAAAGGAGAAATAGAGAACAACACAATAACAGCATGCGATACTAATAATATGAACACTAGCAGTGCCTCACTTTCAACAACAAATGGATCATCCAGGTCAGGTGGTCTGGGGACTGACGTTGAAGCTGAAACTCCAATACTTTGGCCACCTGATTCGAAGAGCTGACTCATTTGAAAAGACCCTGATTTAGGGAAAGATTGAGGGCAGGAGGAGAAGGGGACGACAGAGGATGAGATGTTTGGATGGCATCACCGACTCAATGGACATGGCTTTGGGTGGACTCCAGGAGTTGGTGATGGACAGGGAGGCCTGGCGTGCTGCGGTTGATGGGGTCACAAAGAGTCGGACATAGCTGAGCGACTGAACTGAACTGAGATCGTCCAGACAGAAAATCAATAAATGCATATTGTACTTAAACTACACATTAGACCTGGTGGGCCCAAAGGACACATCGATAGAACATTTCATCCACTGGCAACAGAATGCACGTTCTTCTCAAGCATGCATGGAGCATGCTTCAGGATGGACAAATCAACAGAATAAGTCAACAGATTAAGAACAGTGAAGTTACATCAGGTATCTTCTCCAACCACAGTGAAATGAAATGGTAAATCAATTACAAGAGGAAAATGGAGGGCTCACAAATATATGGAGATTAAATAGCAAGTTACTGAGCAAGAAATGGGTCAAAGGAGAATAAAAAAGACATTTTAAAGTGTTTAGAGACAAATGAAAATGGAAGCACGGCATTCTAAAATGTCTGTGATGTAGCAAAAGTAGTTCTAAGAGGGAAGTTTATAGCAGTAAGAATGTACATGAAGAAAAAAGACATAATTTCACAGAGATAAGAGAACAGACTCTGTATGATTTCAGTCTTTAGACCATGAGCTTTTTGCACCTAGTTTTATGTCCCTGGATATTTTTCAGTGTCTTCTAGTTTATAGTCTATGGGAACTTGAATAGAATTTGTATCCTACTGTGGTGTGAAAATTGTGTAAATCTTAATTATGTTGAATTGGTTCATAGTGCTTCTCAGGTTTGCTATATCCTTCTACTTCGACGTATATTTATTTTATTAATTTTTGAGTCCTTGATATTGAAACTCCAACTAAAAATCTTAATTTCTCTACTCTAAAAATAATTGTACCTAGATGTCCATTGACAGACAAATGGATAAAGAAGTTGTGGTACATATACGCAAGGGAATATTACTCAGCCATGAAAAGGACTGCATTTGACTCAGTTCTAAAGAGGTGGATGAACCTAGAGCCTATTATACGAGTGAAACAAATCAGAAAGAGAAAGACAAATATATGTTAATACACACACGTATATGAAATCTAGAAAGAGGGTGCCGATGAGCCTGTGTGCTGGGCAGCAGGGGAGGCACAGACAGAGAGGACAGACGTGTGGACATGGTGGGGAAGGAGAGGGCGGGGCCGTTTGGGAAAGCCGCCCTGGAGCGTGGGTGTCACCACTCGGAAGGTGCACGGCCAGCGGGAATCTGCTGTGCGATGCAGGGAGTCCAAGTCCGGAGCCCTGGACAGCCTGGAGGGCGGGTTGTGTGGGAGGTGGGGGAGGCTCCAGAGGGAGGGGACCTGTGTGTGCCTAAGGCCAAAACACAGTATTAGAAGGCAATCATCCTGCAATTAAAAATAAATACATTTTAAAAATCGTAATATGCAGTGGAATTATATGAAACTTTATTCTGTGTTTTCCAAGTCTCCTGTAAATGTGTTACCATACTTTCATGACTTAAAATATAAAAAAAGAAAGAAAAAGAAATGTTTAAAGCAAACAACTAAATTTACACCTCAAAGAACTTTACACCTCAAGGAACTTTGCACCTCAAGCAGCATAAACTAAGCCCAAATTTAGTAGAAGGAAGGAAATAAAGATCAGATCAGATTCGAATTAAATAGAGACTACAAAGATCAGTTAGCTTCACTGATGAATTGTACCAGACATTCAGAGAAGGATTAAGACCAATCCTCCTCAAACTCTTCCAAATATGTAACAGGAAGAAATGCTTCCAAATTGACTTTATGAGACCAACGTTACCCTGATACAAAAACCAGAAAAAGGCATTACAAGAAAAGAAATCACAGGCCAATATCCTTGCTTAACATAGATGCAAAAATCCTCAGTAAAATACAAGCAAAGTCATTTAAATAACACTTTGAATAGATTACACACCATGATCAAGTGGGAATTTTTTTCAGTAATGCATCAATGGCTAAACATTGACAGGTTAGTTATTGTGATTCATCGCATGAGCAATAATGAATGATAAAGATAATATTGTCACCTCAATTGATGCAGAACAAACATTTGACAAAATTCAACATACTTTTACAACAAAAATTCTCCCCCAACTAGGTATAGAGGTAATGTACCTCAACATAATAAAGGCCAGGTATGAAAAGCCTACAGCTGACATCATACTCACAGGTGAGATGCTGAAAGCTCTGTCTCAAAGATCAGGGACAAGGAAAGATGTCCATTCTCACCATTTTTATTCAACATAGTGCTGGAAGCCCTAGTCAGAGCAATTAGGCAAGAAAAAGAAATTAAAAACATCCAAATCAGAAAAGAAGAAGTAAAATCGTTTCCATTTGCAGATATAATGATATTAGACAGAGAAAGCCTACAAGAGTCTGCCAAAATCAAAGAAAGAAAAATGGTTCCAACTAAAAGTGCGGTGACCGCACCCTCCCCTCGAGCCCCACGTGAGCGCGCTGTCTCCATGCTTCCTACAGCGGTTGCAGGCACAGCCAGTGCAGAAGCAGAAAATGAGCCCGTGAGCAGTTAGGGTCTCGTGACATCCAGGGAGGAAAAGCAGTCGCCATCCTAGACTTGTCCTGCAAACGGGGCGGCCGTCGCAGAGACTCAGAGAGCTGGGATGGGCTCTGCATCTGCCCCCCAGAGCAGTGTGGGCAGAGGGAGCCAGCCTGGCAGCAGGACGACCCAGAAAGTGCACGCAGTGTGGCCCCCCCATCAATGGTGGCAGCCAGCACGCCTGGGGTTTGCTTGATTAAAACCACGACCCCCAGGAAGTGAGCGGAGTGGCTTGGGGAGTAAGAGACAAAAGCTTCTGTGAGAAAAAAACCAAAACAGACTTTGTTTACTGGCTGCTTAGAGAAAGTATGTAAATAATGACTTATACTGGCAACAACCGGAGTGACTAGTTGTTGACAAAAGCCACTTCTTTCACTTCTGTATGTCCAGGGATACCCCAGAAACTGAAGGTCATGGTCCTGGAAGACGTTTTGATTCCAGGGAATGAATGAGGAATGGAAGTCTGGACTTGGAAAAATCCTAATATATCTTAATTAAAAAATTCTTATTTTAGTGCAAATCAGCTACTTGGTAAGCATTGGCCAAGTAAGGGAAAGAAAAAGATTTGAGGACAATTTTATTAATTTAAAAATTTTATCAGACGGTTGAGAAAAAACACAGCTCACGAGTCCACTGTTTTAGATAACTCTTTATAAGTGTTGTTATGTTAATAAATATCTGAAGAAAGTCAAGAAGCCTGGAAAGGAAACTATGGTCCAAGGTGGCAGGTGGAAAAACAGAGACTAGGATCAGTGGAATTGTGCAGTACACATTCTGTGCAACTGTGCACAGCAATCCTGCACAGAGTCACTTAAGTTTGAGTGAGTACTCAAGAGCCCTAGGGAGTTGTGTCTGTGGACACCTGGTACAGAACCCAAAAGGGTTAAGGAGGGTGCCTATGTGGGGTGTGGATGGCAACCTAGAGCGGAGTATCAGAACCAAAGCAAGGTGAGAGGGCAGCTGCTCAGGAGATCAGCCATAGTGACGGGAGACTTGTTACACAGAGAGCATAGATCAAACTGGTAAGTAACCTGGCATTATTGGAATCCCTGTTTCTCAGGTCGGAGAAGGAATTCAGGAACATGGAAGGAGAGAAGACTAGAATGAAACATTCAGTGCTGGTTTAAAATCGGAGGTGTTGGTGGGAGTCATGGTTTCAGCATGTGCAGATAGACATAGACGTGAGTATTGTGCCTGGGTGTGTGCTCAGCCGTTTCCAACTCTTTGCAACCCCATGGACTGTAGCCTGACAGGCTCCTCTGTCCATGGGATTCTCCAGGCAAGAATACTGGAGTGGGTTGACATTCCCTTCTCCAGGGGAACTTTCCAACCCAGGGATCGAACCCAGGTCTCCTGCATTGCAGGCGGATTCTTTGTCATCTGAGCCACCAGGAACTGCAGTGGGGCCATGAGCCCATGTGTTAGTCTCCAGGTAGCATTCTCCACCACAAGGAACCAAACTTGGGGAAAGGGCAGATCCCAGGGCTGGAGTCGGGAAGTTGCCGAATGGGCTGAAACAGGAAGTAAAGAAATGCTCAGACAATGATGTAATGTCAAAAGGATGTAGGCTCAACTTGCAAGGGCTCAAGTTGGTAAAACCTGAAGAGACTCTTACATCAAAACAAATATGTTATTATTTTTATTCTTTAATTGGAAGAAAATTGCTCTACAATGTAATGATGTTACTATTAATGAAAAAATAATGGGTTATTCCATAACCCACTTATAAAACAGGAATCCATGAGCCTGTTCTGACATAAATAAGCAGGGAGATGAGAAGGCTTCTGGAGGCAGAACACCAGACAGGAGGATGGCGCATGATCGTCGGGAGCCTTCATAGTAATAAGTGATCAGGAAATACCCATGTACGTGGGAACCGGCTGAAGGTCTGATGAGGGTAGACGTCTTACGGTCTCAGAGTGTCCCCTCATAAAACTCTCACTCATTGCAAAAGGGCAAAGAATGACCTGGCAGTGGGGAAGTCTAGCTGATCCCACCTCCATCACGTGATCACAGTGAGTACAAGTCAAGGGACTGGGAACCCATTCGGGGAAGCACAGCGTCAGCCCTGTGATGCTCCTGCCAGAGATGCGTCCTGCGTCTGGACACAAGGGGACCACAGACAAACTCAAAACAGTCCTCAATCTGCAGTTATTTGAGCACCTATGTGTGGACACGAGGGGACCCCGGAGAAACCCGAACCACAGACAAACCCAAACCCAAAACAGTCCTCAGTCTACAGTCACCTGAGTGCCTGTGTCTGGACATGATGGGACCTCGGAGAAACCCAAACCCAAAATAGACCTCAATCTGCAGTTATCTGAGCGCCTGTGTCTGGACATGAGGGAACCCCAGACAAACCCAAACCCCAAATAGTCCTCAGTCACCTGAGCACCTGTGTGTGGACAGGAGGGGACCCCAGAGAAACCCAAACCCAAAATAGTCCTCAGTCTGCAGTCACCTGAGCGCCTGTGTGTGGACAGGAGGGGACCCTGGAGAAACCCAAACCCAGCACAGTGCTCAGTCTGCAGTCACGAGTGCCAAGGGAAAGACCCAGACGCTGCCTGACAGTGAAGCAGCCTAGGGACGTGAGCGCAGCCGGTAACTCTAGGGCTGATCCCTTTTGCTCTGATCGACTTTTCGGGCAAGAGGTGACACTTGGAGGCTCTCTGCGCATTGGAAGACGGGCGTGGATCTGGGCGAAGCGCTCAGGTTCTAACTCTCCCCACTTCGGCCTTCCATCCACCCCAACCACTGCTTCCTAAGAGTGCAAACTGGCCACAGAAAGTTTCTTCACATTTTCTGCCCTCTTAGAGAGGTAAGACATGATGACGATAAGGAAAATAGAAAACTAGGATTTGGAAGAAATCATTTAATGAGAATAAGAGACGAGAAACATATTTTGTTGGCAGAATGGTACAGCCAGTGGAATTAATATTTTATTTTTATCATCACTGTTCTTTTAACGTCAAATATCACCTGATTAACTTTTTATTTTTATTTATTAAAATTTTAATATTTGACCATATATTAGTTCTGAAGCACTAGCATACAGAAATAGGCAAAACCACTGCAAATCTTGCTCTTGACAGCTCCCATCTGAATGCCCTAATGTGACAGATGTTTAGAAATTTAATTACAAGAAATAATAAGGTTAAGTGTGGGAGTGGTCAGCTTACTGAGTCAAGACTTCAAACCGGCACCTTTTCTTAGGAAGTGGGAAGAGAAAGCAAGCAGATGAGGATTAAGCCTTACTTTCTAATAACTGAAACTTTGCTTTTAATTAATAATTCTGGCAACCCAATACATGATATTAGATGCCAGCAGGCAATATTTCTAAATAATTAGATCTCAATATCTATTAATGGAAGTAGTTGCCATGAATAAATCTTCGTTAGCATATTCACACGGAATCTCCAAACTCCTGCCATCTGGCAGCAGGTTCTCACCTTCCCAATTCAAATGTACTTTTTTTTTTCCTATAGTAGTTGATGGTTCTTTTTTTTTTTTTTTTTAACATTTCTGATTTTATTTTCTTTACATTATCGTGTTGGTTTTGCCATACATTGACATGAATCTGCCATGGGTATACATATGTTCCCCTTCCAGAACCCCCCTCCCACCTTCCTCCCAATTCCCTCTCTCTGGGTCATCCCGGTGCCCCAGCCCTGAGCATCAACCCTGGGCTGTCAATTGATTTCACATATGATAATTAACATGTTTCAATGCCATTCTCCCATATCATCCCACCCTTGCCCTCTCCCATAGAGTCCAAAAGACTGTTCTATATATCTGCGTTTCTTTTGCTGTCTCGCATACAGGGTTCTCGTTACCATCTTTCTAAATTCCATATATATGTGTTAGTATACTGTATTTTTGTTTTTCCTTCTGGCTTACTTCACTCTGTATAATACGCTCCAGTTTCATCCACCTGAGTAGAACTGATTCAAATGAATTCTTTTTAATGGCTGAGTAATATTCCATTGTGTATATGGTTCTTATTAAAACATCACCAAATCTAATATTGTTCTGTTTTGCTCTAGGGGGGAGAAAGTAGATCTACTTTATTCTTTCAGAATAAATGAATTTGTGATTAGCACTCGTTTTTCACAAATATGCAAAAAGCCTTATTTCCAAGTGGCTTTTCTGTTTACTATGCTAGGATCCCACTGGCATCCTTGAAATTGTGTATTTCAACAAACAAGAACAAAACATTTCATTGTAAAATGTGCTTTGAATGTATTAAAAAATATTTATTAAGGCAGAAGGATACATTTATCCTAAAACGAAGTTGTGACAATGTTTATGTATTTCATAAATTCTGTCTTGGTTTGGGGTTTGCTAGAAGCACCCTGATTCTAGTGGAAGTATTCTACAACCTGGTGGGTAGAAACAGTGCATGTCAAGTAAGCCATCTGGATAAAAGCATGCGGGGAAAGCCATGTCCCTTGCTACAGCATCTCTTCATCATCTGGGTGAATGGATGTTTTACTGGTGATGAATGTGATTCTTACACTCACCAATCTTGCTGTTTTCTTTCAAGCTGACTGTCTTTCTTGGTTCTTACTAACTTTTTTCCCCCAGCAATGGCAGATATTGTCAAAAGATAACCTACAATTTTATGGTAGTGAAAGATGCCCTTGATACCTCCTTGGAAGGGATATTCCTATGCCGTTCAATTCTCAGTCCTCTTGGAGGGGGTGGAGTGGGAATCAGAACAAAAGTCTGTTTTCTCTGAATTAATGTGTGCTCAGCAGTAAAGGAGCACAGTAATGGAGCCCTCTCAGGAGACTCTGAGCACTAGAGATGAAGTGTAGACTGTGCATACAGCAAGGGCCTAATAGATAACCCAGTTACCACCTCTGCAGGCTGGCCCAGTTCTAACATGCATCATTTTACCCTGATGAAAAATTTCAAAGTTTGAGTGAATTTCAGTTTTAAAGAGAAGGAAACTTGAGCATCCATTGAAACAGTCTCCCCACCAGCTGGTTTACCAGTGAAGCACGCCATTACTTCTGGAAGGCTGTGAGGATGTGTGAACGCAGGAACTTCTGAATGTCGCGAGTGTGGGGCATCCTGCAGACAGGTGTGTATTGCAGCGTGTCTGCAGAATCGGACGCTTCCCAGGAGGGACTCGTGAGCTTGCCGTCTATCCTAGTGGGATTCCCTGCTCCCTGCTTGGTGGGAGGGTCATCAGGTCTCTGGGGAGAGTCTTTAGGAGATCTGGCTGAAAGACAGACGTGCCACGTGACCTTCACCTGGAGCTGGAGGAGTCTATGCCGGACCCTGGACCCTGGGTGGCACTTGGGTCATCGGCCCGGGCTGGGTGGGCGAGGTCATCTGGGAAGTGTAATGCTTGAGAGTGACTTGTCATCTGCGAGCTGGTCTTGATGCCGAGAGGTGGCCATTCTGGGGAAGGGGTGGGGCAGGTTCCCAGCAGGTCCTGGATGAGGTGGTGATGCTCATGGTTCCTGAGTGTGGTGGAAGTTGCCGCCCTTAACTGCCCTGAGAAAGAGTTCAGAACGAGAACTCAGGGCCACAGGGGCCGGGGGCACCGCCCCCCCCTCGGGCCCTGACGTGGGCTCTGAGGCCGACAGACCACCTTCCAGTGGGTGGGCCCGGTGCCCTGCCCCCTCTGGCGGCAGCCAGGCAACCACCCAGGAGCCAGGAAGATCTCTGAGGGTCCCCTGAGGACAGCTCTGGAGTTAGGAAGTCACTTCTCATAGCAACTTGCTTTCCTACAGGAATAGCAGCCTCCTATTAACCCTCAACCTTCAGTAAGATTGCATCTAAGAACTGGTCTTTCTCGCACTATGGGAATAAAGCTCAGGGCTCAGTCCAGGCCTGAGGGCCACAAGGACGGGGGAAGCCAAAGCCCTCTCTCGGATCCAGCACTGGGGCGGCAGAAAGCACTCCAGCCTGGACCACCCTGGAAAGTCCTATCTTGTTCTTGGACCCACTGAGAGCTGGCATCTGTTCAGATCTTCCAGGAAGCAGCTTAGGATAAGACAGTCCCGTGTGTCACTTCAAACCCCAGAGAAGCCAGACAGAATGGGGCCTTCCTCCCTGGGCTAAGGTGTTTCAGCCCAGATGCCTGGGTGCCCAGGAGCATCCCCGAGAACCCAGCCCTTCTGCTGGCAGAAGACTTGTCTCCCACCCTCCGACTCTTATCTGTCTTCAAAGCCATACAACTTCCCGCTCTCTGAGTCCTCTTGGCCATGGAAGCACCAATGTAGTGGACCCAGGTGACCTCTGACGGGCTGTTCTTTTCCACTGTGTTGATGATTCCAGTAGGTAAAGAGTCAAGTAAGCGACTGACGAAGAACTCAAGACCACCGTCCAAATTCGTGCTTATTTGCAGAGTATTGAAAGCCTAACCACGAGCTGGGACCATGGCAGGCCTCTCGAGGGAAATGCCCAGGGTGCCAGGTGGCCTGGGCAGCCGCTTGCTCTGCTCACATCTCCTCTTGACCCCTAGGTGCGCTTCTGTTCCCCCCATGGGTGCCTGATTCTGAAGATGACTCTTCTTCTTTCCTGGAAAGCACCTTCAAGATAAGTCTAAGGCAGGCAACAGAACTGTACTCAACATTTGGGGATATTGGAGTGCTGGGTGCATCACAGAAAAGGCCAGGAAAACCTAAAATTAAATATTAGAAATTTATGCTCGTGTTTTTATTTATTTATTTATTTTAATTGGAGATTAATTACTTGACAATATTGCCGTGGTTTTTGCCACATGTTGACATGAATCAGCCATGGGTGTACATGTGTTCCTATGCTCGTGTTATTTTATTATGCATCCCAGGTGGCTCAGTGGTAAAGAATCCGCCTGCCAGTGCAAGAGATGAGGGTTCAGTCCCTGGGTTGGGAAAATCCCCTGGAGAAAGGAATGGCAACCCACTCCAGTGTTCTTGCCTGTAAAATTCCATGGAGGAACCTGGTTGATTACAGTCCATGGGATCACAAAATAGTCTGACATGACTGAGTCTCTGACTATGTTTGTCCACAAGCACCAGTAACAAATTTTCCTAATCAATAAGGACAGTAACTCCAAGGTTGCTTATACTATTTATTGTGCTGCTCAAGATTCCACAAGCACCTTTACTGTGCTTTCGCTTAAATGGCGTTTCTACCTTTCTGAAATGTATCTACAGTACAAACAGCCTGATGCGGCAATAACTGTCAAGATGTTGCTATACAAGCATGAGCTTGCTTGTAAATGTCAGAATACTAGAATGTAGTGAAAGTCTCTCTGTTGTGTCCAACTCTTTGCGACCCCACAGACTATACAGTCCATGGAATTCTCCAGGCCAGAATACTGGAGTGAGTAGCTTCTCCTTTCTCCAGGGGATCTTCCCAACCCAGGGATCAAACCCACGTCTCCCGCATTGCAGGCAGATTCTTTACTAGCTGAGCCACCAGGGAAGCCCGAGAATACTGGAGTGGGTGGCCTATCCCTTCTCCAGAGGATCTTCCCGAACCAGGAATTGAGCTGCAGTCTCCTGGCTTGCAGGCGGATTCTTTACCAGCTGAGCCCTTAGGGCAGCTGTTAGACCGTAGACGCCCTTAGGACCCAGCAGACACAAGAAAGAAGTAGGTCATGATAGAAAAGACAGTGCTGCTTTGCTTGACCGTGGCCAAAGTCAATAATTTACTGCCCTGAGATTTGCAGGGGCAAAACTAGATTATAAAGTAAAAGAAGGTTTAAATAGGTTTTAGATGTTAAAAACCACCATCAATTTTTAAAGGATGCAAGGGTTTTGATTACCAATGTTTTTAAATTTTTACTTGACATCAAAGAGGGCAATTAACAGCCCACCAGAAAGGCTCCTTGGTACCAGTGTCAGAGGCACTGTGAGCAGAGGCCAGTGTCAACTGTGTGCTCAGCAAACCCAGGTCTGAAACCCGATGGTGACCACTTTGCCTCATACCAAGGAGTCTGTCTAGGGCCATCCCTGGACCGTCTCAGGCTGGGGTGATCCTGGATGGTTAGAAGGCGGTGGGATGCTTTTATTGCACAGCCCACTGGCCCTCTGTCTGTCTTACTTGGCTGGCTAAACCGCAGCTCCGGCTGAGTTCAGCCCTCTGCGGCTCTTGCGCCTACATGATGACTGTGTCTAGAGAAGGACGTGCGACTGCCGGTCTCACTTGAAATTCACGGCTGCTCCCCTGTGCTGTCTGGCGGTCATGTCACGCTCTACCCCATCTGTTCTCCCTCTTCCCTGGATGGCTGTTCACTCCTCTTCCTCTCTTGTCAAGGCTCTGATGCCTCTTTTTCCATCTTCACTCTCAGCCGATGACCTGGTTTCCTTTCTTGCTGCAAACAGAGGAACAATCAGAAAAGAACCGGGGGGAGCACCCACGACCACAGTCTCCCGTGTACTGTGCCCGTGGGTGCTGCCTCCCACGGAGGAAGTCCCTTGCAGGTCCCCAGCCTCCTCTGACCATACGCAGTGGGGGGCGAGTGCTCCTCCCTCCTCCTCCTTGCAGCGACGACGTTTCCTTCCTCGCTAGATCGTCCCCACCAGTATGTAAACACCGCTCATCTCTCCCATCTTAACAGCAGATGTTTGGATTCCAGCGGCGTCTCCAGCTCCTGCCCGTTTCTCTCTTTTCTCTTGGGCAAGCTCCCGGAAGTGAGGGTTTGCATTCTCTCCTATCTCCCGCTCTCTTCCAGTTAGATTCCCCTACCACTCAACAAACACTGTAAAGGTGCAGGGATCGCATGCTGCTGGATCTAGTGGTTGCTTTTCTCAGTTTTGTGCTGCTTGATCTGCTAGCAGGGTTGACACAGCTGATTAGTCTCCCTGCCTCGAAATACTTCTGTGCTTGGCCTCCAGATCTCAGGCCCTGGACCTCTTCTCCGACCCATCTGTGCCCTCCCCCTTGGTGATCTCATCCACCTGGGAGCTCATGACTCCTAAATTTACCTCTCTAGCCAGCGCTGTCTTCAGAACTTTATATTCAGGTAAGCAATTATTTGTTGCATTGATGTTTCCACTGGAATGGTCTAGTAGGTATCTCTCACTTCTAAAGTTCCTAACTAGTTTCCTCCACCCTCAACCCACTTCTTCTGCATTTTTATTTAATCAAATCCATCCATTAATGCTTTTGAACTGTGGTATTGGAGAAGACTCTTGAGAGTTCCTTGGACAGCAAGGGGATCAAACCAGTCAACCCTAAAGGAAATCAACTCTGAATATTCATTGGAAGGACTGATGCTGAAGCTGAAGCTCCAATACTTTGGTTACCTGATGCAAAGAGCCAACTCATTGGAAAAGACCCTGATGCTGGAGAAGAATGAAGGCAGGAGGAGAAGAGGGTGGTAGAGAATGAGATGGTTGGATGGCATCACCCACTCAGTGGACATGAGTCTGAGCAAATTCTGGGAGATGGTGAAGGACAGGGAGGCCTGGTGGGCTGCAATCCATGGGGTCGCAAAGAGTTGGACAAGACTGAGAGACTGAACAGCAACAAATCCATAAAGAAGGTTGAGTGCCAAACAATTGATGCTTTCAAACTGTGGTGCTGGGGAAGATTCTTGAGAGTCCCTTGGACAGTGAGGAAATCAAACCAGTCCATCCTAAAGGAAATCAACCCTGAATATTCATTGGAAGGACTGATGCTGAAGTGGAAACTCTAATATTTTGGTCACCTGATGTGAAGAACTGACTCATTGGGAAAGACCCTGATACTGGGAAAGATTGAAGGCAGGAGGAGAAGAGGATGACAGAAGATGAGATGGTTGGATGGCATCACCGACTTGATGGACATGAGTTTGAGTAATTTCCGGGAGTCGGTGATGGACAGGGAGGCCTGGTGTGCTGCAGTCCTTGGGGCTGGACATAGTTTAGTGACTGAACAACAACAATCGTTCTACTCTTCAGGTCAAACACCCTGGAGTCCTCTTTAGTGTTTCTCTCTCCTTCAGATCCTGTATCCAGCCTGTCAGCAAATCTTGTTGACTTTATCTCCGATACAGACACAGCGTATCTTACTGGGATGTTCTTCCTAATTCCACCCAGGTTCCCTTTCATCTACATTTTGCATTGCCCTCAGAGTCATCTTCTTAAAAAGTGAATCAGACAGCCCTTAATATGTAACGTCACTCAAAACCTT
Organism: Antilocapra americana; assembly: GCA_007570785.1. Lineage (NCBI taxonomy): Eukaryota > Metazoa > Chordata > Mammalia > Artiodactyla > Antilocapridae > Antilocapra > Antilocapra americana. The sequence goes on from ML663573.1 coordinate 13,615,303, forward strand.
CCGGAAGCTTCCCACCTCACCCTGAGGAGAAGGTCAAGTCATCGCAGCAGACTGGGAGAGTCCACCACCGGGCCCTCTCGGCCACTTTGACCCCAACACTCCCCCAGTTCCCCTGCCCAGTCCCGTCACACTGCCTCCTTGATTTCCCCTGAACGTGCCAGGCGGACGTCTGTCTGCATCGGGGACACTGTGTCCTGAAACACCCCTCTCGCGGGCTTCCACGCTGCCGGTCAGGGACACCTTTCCTGATAGTGATCGCTAGCCGACCTGTCTGCTTGATTTCCCCCCAAGGCACTCAGCACCGTCTACTGTGTTGTATACCGTTTTATTTATTTAGTTTATGCCCAGGTCTCATGACTGGAATGTAAACCCCATAAAGTGAAGGATTTTACCTGTTTTAGTCACAGGTACGACACTTTGGCCTAGAAAGCATCTCAGCACATAACGGGAGCCCAGAATCTGCTGAAAGTATAAATGAATTGTGGTTTGGTGTAGAGGACTTGGAAGACCCAGGCCTTGTTTTTCATGTCCACTACTCCTGATTTATTGACTCTGGAGAAAACTGCTTAAACATCTGTGTGCCAGTTTCTTTCCCTCGGGAAAATGCTTCACCAAAATCATTTGTCAGGATTAAGTGAAATGATAAATATGAAAAGTTGTTTCTAATTTTATTAGACATGTTAACCAACATTAATAATACTACTTATAGTCATGTGGAAAGGAAAGCAGACAGTTGGAGAAACCAAGGAGGAACCATTTCTTGCCCATCAGGGTCACTGGTGTTTTCTATCAGGGGCCAATTTAGGACTTTCCACAGGGGGGTTTGTGGCTCGACTCATTCTATTTTAGGTTTCAGAGAAGGTACCCCAGATTCCACTCAAATTACAGGACTGTCCCCAGACTGAATAGTTGCTCTGGGGGTACAGATGCTCACAGGTAAAGTTATGACATCACAGCTGCAAACTGTAGAAAATGGTGGGTGTGGTGATGTCGGTCTTCTGAGGGTGGTATTCCTCCCCTACAACTGGGTCATGCCTCCTTTTGGAGCTGATCGCTGACCTACATTGTTTGCGATGTGCTGATTCTCTATTTATCATCCTTACCTTTAAAGCATAGTTATGTGTGGGTTTTTTTTAGGCTTTTTGTTCTTTACAGTCCAGAATGTGAGTAGTTGTCTATAAAGTTCATTAGGTATTATGTGGAACTTTTCAGAGAACTTTATAATCATTCTGATTAATTTGTAATTTCCAAGAAGAATAAAAAATATTCCACAGACCAATAATTCTGAAACAAGAAAAAAATTTTTTTCTCTAAAATTGAAATTATTAAGTGACCTAGTTGCATAAGCTTGCCTTCCTCCCCCCATCTTATTTTCTGCCTTTCTATGACCTGAGGTATGTGCTGGGGGAGTAAAGTTTGTGGTGAGGTGTTCACCACACCGCCCAGCACGTGGGCACAGAATGAGCGCAGGGGCAGCCGAGGAGCAGACACGAAGAAGTCAGCCTCCGAGCCGCTTCAGTCAGCACAAAGGCCGGGGGTTTACACTGGCGAAGGGAAGTCTGAAGATTTAAGAGACCTGAACTTCAGCTCTGTGCCCCTTCATTTGTGGAATAAGAAGCTACTCCTCTGTTGGTAAGTTTTTATTACGTCTTGGAATCTAGAAAACATTGTATCCCTGTTATCTCCACTGTTTAATGTGTTGAAGGTAAAAGCATATTGAGAAACTTTGTATTATCCAGTCAGACGCTGGTCATCACTTAGACCTCTTAGTCACGCCTTGGGGAGGGAAGGAGAGACGCTGACTTTTGTGGAGTCCATGACAGGCTGGCTGCTGTTCTAGAGATGTCACCTCTATTATTTATATAATCTTATATTCTAACTGCAGTCCTGGGAGGAGGTGTGATTTAAGAGTTAGGAAAAGTCACTCCGTCCATGGTTAGCGTGGAGGGAATGAAGTCCCTTCAAGCCTCCCGGGACCTGCTGGTGGTGATCAGCTCTTGTGAAAAGGCTGTAGAAACACTGGCAAAGAACCTAGTAAGCCACTGCCACCTTTGAAAGAGCGACTTCGCAGTTGAGCCTTGACTGTGAAGCAGAAACAGACTCTACCAGCGCAAACCAGAGGCGGTCTCTTCAGCGGACTGTCTGCACCTGTGCCAGGCCGCGGATGGGGCGCGGGCCTCGGGCGGAGGGTGCTGGACTGGGTGACCCTAGTAGGGACTGCCCTGGAGCGCAGCGTGGTGTCCAGGTGAGGGCACGGGGCAGAGCTGCTCCCATGCAGACGAGGAGGAGCCCGCAGGGCGCTGAGGGACAGGGGCCAGCTGGAGCCAGCTCCGCAGGAGGGCAGGGCCTGTGGGGGTCGTGCACCCACCGCAGGCATGCTCACGGGTCTGGTTCAAGGGGCTGGAGAGTGCTGCGCTTCACGGGAAGACGTTCCCGTGACACAACCATCTTTCAAGTGAAAGTGACAAATAGGTGATGATGAGCTTCACTGTGCTGTGGGTTCATGCACTATGTCATTTAAAAACACTGCTATTCCATTCATATGACAGCACTGAGGCATCTGCCTTGTTCTTTTGTTCAGTCTTCTCTTATTAAACGTGTCAAACCTTCTGTGCCCTCACTTACCTGGAGGTCTCTTATCTAATAGCATCAACCCTCTAAGACAAACTGAGAAAGAGGAAATTAACAAAAAAGGGCCTCCGCAGCTAAAATAGATACCACAGAGCCCATCCTCCACAGCACGTTCTCCCAGGGGAGACCCTCAGGTGCGCATTGAGAGGTACCGGCGCTTATTTTAGGTGCTGTTCTGATAAGCAGCGCTGTTTGGTTTTCCAGGGCAGAGCTCAGAGAAGCAAAACGTTTCAGGTGGGAAGGTCACTGCTGAGTCAGACCCTGGGAGGAATGAGGCTGGGGAGAGGACGAGGTGGGCTGGGAACACCCGATACAGGGGACAGTGCGCTAGACCCTGGGGCCACGTAATGCGCAGCAGACAGCCCCAGGCATCTGTGTGCCCCAGCAGAGGAGAAAACTCACATCCACAGAGGAGATCACAAAGGACTTCAGAGGCAGGGCTGGACGGCGGGGATTTTACTAGAAGGAGCGCTTGAGGAAGAAGTTTATAAATCAGATCTGAAATTTTAGAACACTTGGTCCTGGAATTGATGGACTTCAGTTGAAAGAGAATTCAGAATTACCTTCCCCTAAGAGCAGGGTGAGTCAGACACCATCGTGTTCCTCCGTCAGGTCCACTCAGCCTGCAGGGCCTGCGGTGGCGGGCGAGGTACCAGGATCCAAAGAGGAGGCTGTAGGGGAGAGACCCAACGTCTGGGGCGCACAGCCCTTTGTGCTTTTACAGTTAGCTTTGGGAGTCGAGTAGGAGCTGGAGGCACGAGAAAGAGACCAGAGAACGAAGCAAAGATGAAGGTGGCTAGGAGGGAGCGGTTTGGGCAGAAGGTGAGGAGGGACACAGAGGAGCAGGGCTCAGACGGGAGCAGTGGCCATGGACTGGGGGGGTTCAGGCACCGGGCAGGTTGCCCACCGCCATCGGGGGCCCCCGGGTGGGGGCGGGGCCAGGCCTCTGCACAGCCCCCCAGCGTCCTTCTGGACAGAACCGTCGGCACTCCCTCCCCCTTCCCTGTCTCCTCCTCATCACGCACACCGAGCGCCGGAGATCCTAGGGGTGAAGGGGTGACAGGCTGCAGGCTGCACCCACCCTCTGGTCTCGCCTGCCCAGCCGCGCCGGAGCTGTCAGGGGCTGCGGGGCCGCCCGGGGTTGCTCGGTCAGGATCTGGAGAGGCGGTCCGGGCACTCGGCCCGCGCGCTTGGAAGCCCCTCTCACCGGCAGAGAAGTCCTGGGCCCAAAGGCTGGCCACGCAGAGGAGGCCACGGCGGCTGCCGTCCCCTCAGCGGCCGCTGCTGCGGCAGCCGGGGAGCGGCCGGCTCGCTGTCGCCTGTCACAGCCTGGGCTGTCCTCATTTCTGTAGCACCTTTATAAGTCAGCCTGACGGTTCCCATCAAACAGACTGAGAAAGGAGGCTTGAATCTGGGTCACCGAGGAACGCGATGAATCAGCAGGCACCGTCGGGAACTAAGGCCGTGCGGTCTTTACGGGCTCGAGGAGGGTGGCTGTCGATTTTACCTGTGTGTTTATCTGACACCAGAATGATTCTCGTGGAGGTCCCCCCACACAAAGGGATGTGGGGCTTTCAGGTTTGTTTCTGGCAGACGAACAGAGGTTTTCAGAAACTGAAAGTCACGGTCTTGTGTGTGTGGTTAGATGAAAACGCTGCGAGGCAGCCTGGCCTCCTTCGGGCTTGCTGCCCCTTCTCGGACTCGAACGCGGGCCGCAGTCGTTCGCACCCTCCTGCCCTGGCTCTGGCCAGCGGCGGCCTCTGCTCCCCAGCCGTGAGGTGGAGGGGCTCTCTGGCCTCAGATAGGGACCAGCACCGAGGCCTTTCCGGTCCTTCCCCCTCTGCTTTTCCTTTTTCTTTAGGATGATGTGCAAATGTCAGCCATCTTGTTTTGCTGTTACTTATTTGACCGTCCTGGGTCCTCACTGCTGCTCAGGCAGGCTCTGGTTGGCCTTGGGCGTCTCACTGCAGCGGCGTCTCTCGCCCTGGACCTCGGGCTCTGCAGCACCCAGCCTCGGGAGCTGTGGCTCTTGGGCTTAGCTGCTCCGAGTCATGTGGGGTCTTCCTGCATCAGGGGTGGAACCCATGTCCCCTGCATTGGCAGGTGGATTCTTTACTGCTGGACCACCAGGGAAGCCCCCTTCGCCCTCTTGATGTCAAATGGGAGTTTTTCTGTCTTCCCCACTCTATGACCTAATTCTATCCATTCTGATAAAATTAGTCATGCCCTCGTTGAAGAGTTTCAAAGCATGTCTGAGAAAAGCCAGTCCCACTGGAAGTTAGCTTTAATGCTACTTGGAGCTCTTTCCTTGGTCACAGTAATCTTGCACGGATTTCCCTGTTCAGAACTGGGGTCGTGTACAACAACTCCTTTCACCATTTCCTGGATCTGATTTGAAGCAAAACAGCATGTTGACTGCGCAGGAGACCGACGTGAAAAGCTGTGACTACAGGCACTCAGACTGTGGCGATTATCAGGAGCTATCTAGCAGCTTAATTTTTCCAGCGGTTTACCTGAATGGTATCTGCAATACTTACTACAGCTAGCCCCTTTCCTATTCTCAGAGACTGTTTCATTGTATAACCGTGCATCTCATTTCCAAGCTCGTGGAAAGCTCAGAGACCCAGAAACAAAATTACTTTTCTTACATTTTTACCTCCTGAGCCACCACTGTTATCATTCCAATGTATTTCTGCCCAGGCCGCTGTGTTCTGGGAAGAATTGTAGCATTGTAGCTTTATAGTTTTGTCATGTTCCTATTTTTGCTTAGAAGCTTTGGTAAGAATAAGGCTGTGCCTAGAATGCTGTGCTCAGGGTTAGAGCTTTGAAGTTGGGGCCCTATATAAAATTTTTGCAAAGATGTCTCTATTTTCACATGGTCAACTCAAAATGTTTAAAACCTTCCTCTCCTCCCCCACCTCAGAGATACCAGGCGTTAGAACGAGAGTGAATATTGGTTCTAGTGAAGTCATTTTTAAAACAATGACTGTGACCAGCATCTGACACCATCACAGGGCACCAGTGTGCACGTCTGGGTGATGGGGTCCCTTCCTTCTTGAGGAGCTCCAAAGTCAGCGGCCAGGAGGAGAGGATTCCAGACGCCCCGGGATCCCTGAGGAGCCTGCCTCACCTCCCTGCTCCCTGTAGACCCGCCGGCTTCCCTGGAGCCTCGTAGAGCCTGACCCGCAAGCCTAATCAGAACCCACGGCCCCTCCCCGTCTCCCTTGCACACCTCTCTCCCACCCCATCACTCCTTCCTCCCAGCTCCCCTCTCCTTCCATCACCCCCCAGGACTTTGCTTTTTGGACCGGGTAGCCCCCTTTCCCTGGGCACACGAGGAAGCAGAGGCTTCCTGTCTGCAGCACACGCAGGGAGGTCGGTGGGAGGGAAGCCCGGACACCCTGGCCGGGCACCTGGGGTGTCTCACCCCCCGCCCTCGACTGCGGAGACCGCTTCCTCCCACCCTCAGGTCCTCTGGCCCATGGCTGTTTCTCTTCTGCGCCAGCATCTTCCCCATGGTCCCCTCTCCAGTCCTGGGGTAGCCGGCTGCCCCCTCCTTCCCAGTGCATCCTGGTTCCAGGCCCCTCCAGCTCCCTGACCACGCTCTGCGCTAAGCAGGGCCATGAGTGAAGGCTCCTGCACCCTGCCTGGGTGCCATTACTGCTGTGGTCATCCAGACCCACAGCATTTCAGAAGGGAGTGAGCTTCCTGAGAACAAAGAGCAGAGATGATGAGCGCAGCGAACCGACGTCCTGACAGGTCGGGGAGGGTCGCCAGGACCCAGGGATGGGCCAGCTCAAGGGTGAGCTGATGCTCCCCATGGGTCAGTAGTCAACTTGAAGAGCCTCACGACAGGGGAAAGTCCCACTGGAAGGGTGGCATTCGGTGATTGGTGAGGGTGAGCTAGGGTGAGCCCCAGGGTGGGCGTTTTTGCCCCATTTGGGACCAGAGAGCTGGCTGGTAAGTAAGATCAGGGGTGCCTTTGGCAACTGTTACAAAGGGCCTCAGCCAGTTCCGGAGGCGACCTTGGTTCTGGGCCCCGTGTCCGCGGCCTAGGGATGGGACTCTGTGGTTATTCCCGTTAGATCTCAGCCCGTTCAGGCCTGCCCTGCAGGTTCCATGTGCTGGGAAACCAGGCCGGCTGGCCACCCTAATCCTGGCAGCCCATGAGGAGAAGACAGGAGGAGGGTGCCGGCACGAACCCTGGACCCCATCGCTGAGGGCTGGGGGCTGGCTCCCGTCCCCCGTCGGTCCGCCGGGGGCCCTCAGCCTCTGCACTCCTGGGCTGTGCCTGAGAGCCGAGCAGAAAAGCCTGGGGTCAGAAACCCAGGGCTCTGGGGGTGGAGATGGGGGCCGTCCGAGCGGGCGGTCTCCGGCCCCTCAGCTGCAGCTGGAATCAGATGTGGGCAGGGTGGGTAGGGGCTGCGGGGGGCCGCTGACTCCTGGGGCTCAGCCAAGTTTCTCTTGCACCTGTTGCCCTCTGCAGTGCTGTTTCTTTGAATCTTCGTGCCATTTTTTTTTGTTAGTTTTATTTTATATTTATTCATTTTTAAATTGAAGTGTAGTTGACTTATAATGTGTTCATTTCTGCTTACAGCAAAGTGACTCGTTTATACATACAGATATTCTCTTTTCTTTTCTTTTCCACTATGCTTCATCACAGAGTATTGAATGTGATTCCCTGGGCTATACAGCAGGACCTTGTTGCTTATCACTGCCAATTAAAAAAAAATTTTTTTTTCTACATCTGTGGTCTCTGTTTCCTGAGACCACATTCTCTTCTTAGACCCTTGTGTAACGCTTTCACTCAAACATTCATAGTGAAAGCTTATCTTCCAGGAGCACTGTGAGCACCTGTGATTAAAGCAGAGGTCAGCTCTCAGCCCTCAGGCTCACTGCTCTGCAGGGTTTTCTCCATGCATGTCCCTCCCGTGCCTGCTGCAGTGATACTGTGCTGACTTCAGAGTGACCACTTCTTCTGGCCACTGCTTTTCTTCTCACTTCAATTTTTCCTTCTGCTTCCTGACTCCCCTGGTGGCTCAGACGGTAAAGAATCTGCCTGCAATGTGGCAGACCTGGGTTCCATCCCTGGGTCGGGAAGATCCCCTGGAGGAGAGCATGGCAACCCACTCCAGTAGTCTTGCCTGGAGAATCCATGGACAGAGGAGCCTGGTGGGCTACAGTCCCTAGGGTTGGAAAGAGTCGGACACGACTGAGTGACTGACACTTTCCTGGGGTTCAGTGTAAGCCCCCGAACTTTCACCTGCACCTCTGAGTTCAGCTGTGACCTCCTGCATGGTACCGCCCCTGCCTTGCTTTCTGGAGCTCATCTGTGGGACGGCCGGGAAGGAGAAGTGGGGGGGAAGGGGAGGGGGCAGCTGTTGGGGACGAAGGCACGGAAGACCTGCACGGTGTCTGTCTGGTCCGCACTCATCCTTTGGCACCTCCTTTATCAGAGAGGAGACAGACCCCCAGAGAGCGATTTGAGAACGCCTGTCACGCGGCTGACCCAGAGCCGAGCCGACACTCCCCAGTCACACGAGACCTCAGTCTCTGCACCTTGAGTCAGCCTGATTTCCTTCCTCCTAGAGCAGTTTCTGTACCTTCTGAGCAGAAACGTGCTAGAAACCTAGAAGTAAGCTTACAGGTCTGATCCCCCCACAACTGTTGAGGTGGAAAAGCAGTTATCACGTTCATTCCTTGTTCCTCTTGCTTCTTCCTGGTTTTTCAGAACATCCTCTCTCTCCATGTTTATCCCAGAGATGCACAGCCTGAGGGCGTGGCCATGTGCCGCGGGTCTGGAAGCTCTGAGGTGCGTGCGCTTGAGGAAGCTGCTGTGTCTCTGGGTTTCAGTCTGACAGCATCAATACCCTCCAGCTTCCCGTTAGGATGAAGAGAGCAGGATGAGGGGAACGCCAAGCCGGCTGGCTGTGCCCTCAAGCCTGCCAGCGGCTCTTGGCCCTGGGCCACCTCCCTCCTGCACGGCTCCCTGTCAGGGTCAGTTCTGGGAACTCAGCCCCTGTCACTCCGCAGAGAGGAAGTGGGGGAGATTTTGGGCTGACCTGAGTGCATGGCAATGGTATGTGCTGTATTTCTATCATTATTACTTCAGGGTACCTCAGGTCATCAGGCACTGGGGGCCAGAGATTGGGGAGCCCCGCAAGAGAGCACAGGGTGGCTTTCTGAGCTCGTGACTGACAGTGGGCAAAGGAGTTGTGTGTGCCCCTGGCTGCCCAGGAGGACAAAGCTCTGGGTGGAGAGAAACAGGACATGGATCCCGCACGCCCAAACCTACAGCACGTGCCCCAAACAGGAAGGCTGGGCAACCTGGCATCTTGGTCAATTCCAGGACATGCGGCGTCAGCACAGCTGGTGATCAATCCCCTCGATGAGATGCTCTATGAGATGCCTGAATTGCGGGAGACCGGGCTCAATCCCTGGGTCAGGAAGATCCCCTGGAGAAGGGAATGGCAACCCACTCCAGCATTCTTGCCTGGAGAATCTCATGGACAGAGGAGCCTGGAGGGCGGCAGTTTATGGGATCGCAGAGGGTCGCACACGACTGAGCGGCTTCACTTCTTCATGAGATGCTCTTTGTCGCAGTGGGAAATTTGCTGGCAGGATTCGGTGAGCAGGGTTTCCTTATTTCTCTGCGGAGGAAACGACAAACCCCGGGGCCCAGCCCTGGGCCGCAGTGAGACCCTCTGCTGTCAACCTTGCCCGCTCCACCTCGCCAGCAACACTCCTGTTCAGACATCTTACTTCCCCCGCTTTTAGCATCTTGCCAGCAAATTTCCCAGTAGGGACAAAGAGCATTTCATAGAGGCTGGAACTGACTATGATTCCAGGTTGTCCAGCCTTCCTGTTGGTCTTCCTTCTCAGGAAGGATGTTTTTTAGACAAAGTCCGGTTTGGCTGTGATTTCTTTGTTTGTGACCCGCCGCTCTATGTCGGGGGGGGGGGCTGGTCCTCAGGGTGGGAGGACAGCCCTGGTCACTCAGGGCCGCGAGGCCAGTTGCCTCCAAGCGGTAGTCTGTTGTCCCCTCCCTCAGCTCTGGAGTCGGGGGCTCCGCGGAGTGGTTCTTGGGGGCCTATCGAGCAGTCACAGTCAGGGGCTGGCAGGGACCCGGCTCAGGGAGGCTCCATGGCCTGGCTGTCCCCCAAGGTCTCAGCGGGACTCTTGCTGCCCACACGCAGCCTCCCCCTGGGACCTGGGCTCCTCAGCGCAGCACGGGGACTGGGTTCTGAAGGAGGCCTGGCCGGCGGGAAACCGTGGGGTGCCTGTGACCCAGCCTCCGAAGCCCCAGGTTGTCATAGCTGGCTGAATGACTGGCCCAGCAAGTCAGACTCCAGGAGGGGGTTGATGTCCCCTCTGAGTGCGTGAGCTGCTTTCTCTTTCTCTTTTTTATTCTATTTTATTTTAAGTTAATTTATTTGTTTTAATTGGAGGCTAATTGCTTTGGCCACCTGATGTGAAGAGCTGACTCATTTGAAAAGACCCTGATGCTGGGAAAGATTGAGGGCAGGAGGAGAAGGGGACGACAGAGGATGAGATGGTTGGATGGCATAACTGACTCAATGGACATGAGTTTGGGTAAACTCCGGGAGATGGTGATGGACAGGGAGGTCTGGCATGCTGTGGTTCATGGGTCACAAAGAGTTGGACATGACTGAGCAGCTGAACTGAACTGAATTACTTTTACAATATTTAGTGGTTTTCCATACATTGTCATGAGTCAGCCACGGGTGTACATGTGCTCTCAATCCTGAACCCCCCTCCCACCTCCCTCCGCACTCCGTCCCTCAGGGTCATCCCAGTGCACCAGCCCCGAGCACCCTGTCTCAGGCATCGAACCTGGACTGGCGATCTGGTTCACATATGGTAACAGACATGTTTCAGTGCTCCTCTCTCAGATCGTTCCACCCTCACCTTCTCTCACAGAGTCCAACAGGCTGCTCTTTACATCTGTGTCTCTTTTGCTCTCTCGCATACAGGGTCCTCATTACCATCTTTCTAAATTCCACATATATGTGCATTAGTATACTGTACTGATGTTTTTCCTTCTGACTTACTTTGCTCTGTATAATAGGCTCCAGTTTCATCCACCTCATTAGAACTGATTTGAATGCATTCTTTTTAATGGCTGAGTAATATTCCATTGTGTATATGAACCACAGCTCTCTTATCCATTTGTCTGCCGATGGACATCTAGGTGGCTTCCATGTCCTGGCTATTGTAAACAGCGTGCAGTCTCGTTTTAGCAGTGGAGGCATTGACCTGGCCGTCTCCGAAGACCGTTCCGCACACGGAGGGGATTTCTTGTGCAGTGTAGCTCCATCAGCTGGGTGCAGTTGCCAGGTCTCTGGGAGCCCAGCACTCTGGATGCCAAAACCAGCTTCAAGCACGTCCCTCAGAGATGCTGCAGACCACTCGCTGCTGGGTCTGCACAGCGAATGTCAGATTCAGAACTGATCATTCACCAGGGAGGCCCGGGGGCCCCTGAGACACCGAAGTCATCCACTTCCTGGGCCACCTGCCCGTCAGCAGACACTGGTCACCCACGTGTCACACAGCTTTGGAAATCACCCACAAAGTTGAGAATCTGTGAAACCCTTGTCGTCCCTTAGAGGGACATGCAATATCAGTGGTGAGGAAGAACTTTATTTACTAAACTGTTGCCTAAAATTACTTTAGCTTTTATAATGAAAAATGTGTTTGTTCACAGTCCATGAACATTTCCCCAAGTTCCTATTTTTCCTTTTTTAAGAATTTTATTTTCTACTGGAGAACAGTCGCCCTGGTGGCGGGGTGGTAAAGGTTCTGTCCCCAGTGAGGGAGACTTGGGTTCAGTCTCTGGGTCGGGAATATCCCCGGGGGAGGGCATGGCACCCCACTCCAGTGTTCTCGCCTGGAGAAGCCCCTGATCGGAGGAGCCTGGCGAGGTGCAGTCCATGGGGCCGCAGAGTCGGACACGACTCAGCGCCTGAGCACAGCACACAGCGCAGCCGAGGACTCAGCTTATATACGTACCTGGGTCTCTCATTTTTCAAATTCGTTTCCCATTTAGGTTGTTACATAATCCTGAGCAGAGTTCCCTGTTCCGTACAGTAGGGCCTCCTTGGTTATCTGTGTTAAATATAGCTGTGTGCACAAGGGCTTGTTCCTAACCTATGCGCATTTCCCAAGTTCCTCTTTTCCCTTTTAAATTCTTCTTCCTCCTCAGGGGATGCGCTTGTCCTCTCCCAGGGGCCTGCGGGGCTGGGACTCCCTTCTCTGGTTCCACAGACCCTGCCCTGGAGGAGCTGCCCCACCACACCCCAGGGGTGAGCCCGCCAGATAGCAGGAGGGTCCCCGGGACTGACATGAGCCTCACCACAGGCTCACCTCAAAGGGTAAAGCGCTCCCCACCTGGCTACAATGTTAATTTACCGAACGGCCCCTGGGCTTTGTTCTGGACGAACTGTCCACATTTCCTGGCAGGCTTTACATAAATCACACAACCTAGGCTGGACTTCTTGCTCTTTACGTCCATCACCACGTCATGCAAATGAGCAGCAGCATCTTATTGAATAAGTGCTGAGAGCTCACGGTATTTATAGCACGGGAAGTTTTTTCTGTTTTAAAGAAAGAATTTATTCCTTTGGCTGCCCTGCAGCTTCGCTGACTCATGTGGGGTCCCGCGCTGCAGCTCACAGACTCCAGCTGTGGGGCTGCCCTTAGTCGTGGCTCACGGCTTAGCTGCCCTGGAGCAGGTGGAACCTCAGCTCCCTGATCAGGGATGGAAGCAGCGTCCCCTGCACTGCAAGGCGGATTCTGAACCGCTGGGCCACCAGGACAGCCCCGACATGGGGACTCCTGTAGAGAGAGGGAGCAAATGGGTCTGAGCTTCTCAAGGATGGCGTATAATTTGGATTTTGCTTTGAAGCAGAAGGAATTTGGGGGCAGAGGACATCAGAGGACCACACAGGAGCAGCCTTGAGGGTGGGTAGGAAGGCCACCATCCAGGGCTGGAGCCCGTCGGAGACCAGGGCCAGACCCACTGCAGACTGGCTCCCGCCTGGCTCAGAGGACACACGCAAGGGGCAGCGGTCCCTCGAGGGGCGCCCCCTCCGGCCCTGGGCTCCTCCGATGGATGGCCTAGCATCCGCGCTCCAGGAAGGGAAGTCTCTCCCGGCCCCTTGCCTCCCGTGCAGCCTCATGGCCTCACTTCTGTGCTGAATCCAGTCGCTGCCCTTCCTGGTCCTCAGCAAAGTCAAATCTATTTTTCCTGTTTTAAGCGGGCTGGTCCCAGGGTGATACTGAGCCACACAGGGCATACCTTCCCACCTTTTCACCAAATAAGACTGTTGAAGGGGACGTCAGAGGGAACCAGTGGGTCAGAGGGTATGTGACACCCGTGTCCCCAGATCTGGAGGTGACCTGACTCTTGACCTCAGCCAGGAGCCTGGCGTAGCGGACAGCCCTTCCAGTAGCTTCCACCAGCAGGAGAAGGGTCTCAGGGGAGGCGGCGGCGGTAGGGGGGGGAGGAGCAGGGGTGTGACGGAGGGGCAGGAAGGACACGGTCCCCTCCTCTCCCTCTGGGCGCCAGTTGTCCAGGTCAGGGACCACACAGGATGTCCTGGGGAGGGTTCTGTTCAGAGGAGCGGGCAGGACACCCGTGCTCGTGGAGAACCTTAAGATCCAGCAGAGCAAGACGAGCCAGGACCTAGGGAGTGTCCTTCCAAAGGATTGTCATGAGGGAGGGAAGAGGACTGTTGGGACGGGGGGTCCAGGGGCCGCGAGGTCGTCCAGCCTCTCAGTCAGAAGGAGAAAGGCTCTTCTTCTGTAGGTCGGGGGAGGTGAGGCAGGGATGAGCAGAAACTGGGCAGGGAAGCAGCCTGCGAGGTCCAGGTAGAGGGTCCCGCTCTGCTCTGACAAATCCCGGGAGGAGTGGAAAGGGGGCAGGGACCACGCTGCAGGGCGGCCGAGGCCTGGGGACGAGCCGGGCTCTGGGGTCCACAGGAAGGACAGACTCTGACCGATGCTCGTTCAGCACCCCGCAGAGGGACGGGGGACTGTGCGTGGGCAGCGTGGTCGGCTCAGCACGAGATAGGAGGGGACAGGCTCGGAAGGAGGGAGCGCGTTAGTCCACTCGGTCTTGCTTTCTGTTGATCTTTGCTGTCAAACGTTGCGAAGACCAGGGAAGCCGGGCGTGCTGCAGTCCCCGGGGTCACAAAGAGTTGGGCATGGCTGCTGAACAACGACGGTAGAACTTTGCTATCAATCTTCTTGAGGCTTGGGTCATAACAACATACTACATGATGGTGAACACTTCTATGATTCTAGAATATCTTTTCTTTAAAATTTTTGCTAATTTTTTTAAAGCCACTTATACCATAAAATGGGCTCCCCTAGTGGCTTATCAGTGCTCCCCCTCGCATCCATCCTACATCCAGTGACAGGACACTCAGGAGTTTGTCACCTGCCACCTCCTAATGATCACGTGTCCTGCTGTTTAGGGTCTTGTGTTTTTTTGAGAGACATTGTATTCGTTTCAGGTGTATGATGCAATGAGCTGATAGTCACATGTATTGTGAAATGAATGAAAAGGCTAGCTAGCGCCCATCACCACAGAAGACATTTTTGATCCCAGAAGATACAGTGTGGTGTGTGTCAGTAGCTCAGTCACACCCGACTCTTTGCGACCCCACGGACTGTAGCCCCCCGGGCTCCTCTGTCCCTGGGATTCTCCAGGCAAGACTACTGGAGTGGGGTGCCGTGTCCTTCTCCAGGGGCTCGTCCCTACCCAGGGATGGAACCCCCATCTCCTGCGCTGTAGGTGGCTTCTTTACCACTGAGCCACCTGGGGTTTTGTCCTCCCCAAACTCGAGTTTATTGAGCACTTACCCCACTCCTGGGCTTCCCTGGTGGTTCAGAGGGTAAAGCGTCTGCCTGCAGTGTGGAAGGACTGGATTCGATCCCTGGGTCAGGAAAATCCCCTGGAGGAGGAAATGGCAACCCACTCCAGTATTCTCGCCTGGAGAATCCCATGGACGGAGGAGCCTGGTGGGCTACAGTCCAGGGGGTTGCAGAGAGTCAGACGCGACTTCACTCACTCACCACCCCACTGCAGGTGCTGACCTACCTGCCAGGCACAGTCACGTGCGCCAGGCCTGCTGCCCCGGGACCCTCTGGGGTGCCCTTTGAGGCCTGCACTGTGCAGAGGAGGGGCTGCAGGCTGCGGAGGGTCAGCTTTCAGGTGAACCCAGGGACGGGGCTCCAGAGGCTCTGTCCGCAGTGCTCACTTGCCTCTTCTAAAGACCCGTACATCTTTCCAGGGAGCCCATGATGCAGCCTTGTTCCCAGAGGCCGCTGGCCCGGAGAAGGCGTGTGTGAGCACAACGTCATTGCCACACCTTGAAAGGCAGCTCAGAGTCGTTCTTGTGGGGATAACCCCACCCAGACCCCTCCCTTCTCATCAGCTCTACCTCTGCTCCAGGGAGTCATATGATCATTTCATAACCTACAGGATATAGATGGTTAACCATCTGTATTTGGGCAAACAGGCGTTCCTTTTACATAGGAAGTGGTAATTCAGCAATCTGCTTCTGGTTAGTCCTAGTCCCTCACTGCTTTTTCTTAATGACCATTAGAAAGTGCGTCTGGCGAGAGGTCGCGGCGGGATGCCCGCAGCTGGGGCGACGTGAGGGCCGTGTCGCCGAAGCGTGCACTCCGGACCACGGCCTTCTGGAGGTGAGCCTGCTAAGCCCCTTTCAAAAACGTCTTTTCTTCTGTGATCCCTGCATCTGAGGAATGTTGCACATGGACCTGCTTGCCTCTGAAGTGTTCCCGGATGCTGGCGTGCTGTCTGTTTACACTTCATAAAGCATGCTTTCACATGGGCAGTGTCCTTGCCGTTTGAGGAATAGCGCTGTACTTTTGGGAAGCTCGCTTTTCCCCTAAACGTACAGTAAGTGATTTCATTCTAACTGTCTCGCACTAGAGCTGGGGCGGTTTGATCCTTGCCTCATGATGTGATATCCTTGGGCATCGGTCTGGAGAGAAATGAAGTTCTTTACTTAAATAAGGCCTCAAAGAGTTTGGAAAGCCAAACCTGAGCTAAAAATGTTTCGGAGGTGACGAAGAAGGTGATTTACAACAAAGTACGAGTGCAAGTCTTGAATTGGAGGTTGATTGGGAAGGAGCTTTTCAGGCAGTCATTTAAGAGAAATTGATAGGGTGGAAATTTTTATGAGGCTCAGCACAACATAGGAAAAGCTCTGATAATGGCTGCAAACTCCACAGTAACTAGGGAGTTAGCGTCTCATGACTACAGAGGGATGCACGGTGGTCTTTAAGACAGTCTCCACAGATTCCCTCCAAAGCCCAAGTAGCTGTAGAAAACAGATAGTGTAGTGATCAGCGCTGGAAAGAAACAAATAAATGCCAAGTCTGAATTAGTCACTAGTTCTTGAAATGATTAGAGGCATAACACTAATTACTGTAAATGAATAAGAAAAGGTAAAATGAGCTTTTGAAGAAGCAAAAGGAACCAGAAGGAAAAAAAATACAAACCTATATTCAGCTCACTGGAAAAAACCTTCTGGCTTCTTTCTTCACCATGCTTAAGCAAAAGCAGAAGGAAGCCAGCCTAGACTTTCAGCTCCACTGACATTCATCTAAAAAAGGATAAAACGCAGTGTGCCTGTGAGCCAAATGAGTTCAGACAGCAGCGGCAAGGTATCAAACGCACAACTCTGTGGTCTGCAAGACTCTGATACCCATACTGTTTTAAATAAAGATATTGTTTAAGATCTTGTGGGAACTGGGTAGCCCTTCAGTAAGACCTGCTGGAGGCACGGTGAATTGGAATAAACTGCAGTCTTCCCATTTGTAAAGTGGGTATGCTGCTGTGGAGTCGCTGAGTCGTGTCTGACTCTTTGAGACCCCATGAACTGTAGCCTCCCAGGCTCCTCTGTCCATGGAGTTCTCCAGGCACGCGTACTGGAGTGCGTTACCACTCCCTTCTCCAGGGCATCTTCCCTGTCCAGAGAGTGAACCTGTGGCTCCCACATCGGCAGGTGGATTGTTTACCACTGAGCCACGAGGAAAGCCTGTGAAGTGGGTAGAAGTCATCTGAAAGGGACGTTGAGAGGCTTAGCAATGTAATAGACATAAAGCAGGGATCCCAAAGCCCACTGTGTGATTGGAACTTAAAGCTTGCACACCCAGCCTCCAACACTCAACAAACACACACGTGCAAAGAGACAGGCCTACATACACACATACGCCTGTATGTGTGCGCACAGCATGCACACGCACACACCTCACACACGTCACACACATACATGCAATACACACGCCTACACACACAGTGTCACATTCACAGAAGTGCACGTTTACGTACCCACATGTGTGCATGTGCACACTCCCCATACACACACATGCACACGCATGTACCTTTTGTTCTTGTTCCGTGTCTCGGGGGCCATCACTATGTATGAAAATAAGCACGGATTGAAAACCTTCTGCTTCAATTTTAGCAAACTGTTGGACTTGTTTAATTTGTTTAAATCAAAACTTTTAAGTTTTCCTTGCTGATAATACTTTGATAAATGTTGTTAATGCTTCTGCATGTTTAATTGTCATGGGTAGAGCCTGCCCTTGGCCAGAGGGCCGAGGGCGGCCTGTCGCCCGCCCCTTCTGCTTTTCTAGCCGCCTCCGCTCCCCGCCTCCCCTCCTCTCTAATCTCCCCGCCCCCCCCCTCCCCTCTCACCCCTCCCCTCCCCTCTCCGCCCCCCCTGTCCCCCCTCCCCCCTCCTTCCTCCCCTCTCCCCTGTCCTCCTCTCTCCCCTCCTCCCCTCCCCTCCCCTGTCCTCCCCTCCCCT